>JAACJN010000092.1:0-174474 GCA_013368555.1 Collybiopsis confluens | reverse complement strand
TCAGCCCTTCACCCAAGTTCGAGGCCACCCGCAGTCGGTCGACGGCCTGAGACAAAAAGAGCAAACTCAATTTCTAGCATAAATCCAAAGAAAAAAATCAAACGGGAACACTGTCTCGCAAACTCGATTTCTCAACGGGGAACCTCTCAATTTTGACTCATTGGGAATCATGGGCTACTTGGCCATTACCCGTAGCCTTCCGTAGCCTTCAACGACTTCCTTTATCTATGTGATTCAGCTCCCTCTCGGGTCCCGCTCTGACACAGTGACCGGAATCCAATATATATAAATTTGTTGATTTATACCACGAACATTCACCTCATCCTTCCCAACCCTACCAACCCGTACGACGTCGCCCTCATTTCCTCTTCCGCCACCTCATTCGGACAAGCGCCCCTACCATGATGATGGATAATTGTGGTCTGTGAGTAGTCATATACCAGGTAGGTGTCACGCCCGCTAGTGCTAAAACGCCCGTCATAGATGGTAGCACTATTCAGATTAGTCGTTGAGGTGGCCAGAGGTGTGCTTGCTCGTGAAGCAACAGAAGGTGCGTTCATGCTCAGCATTTCTAATCGTTGTCTCTGCTGATTGCTGAGCCGCTCCTCGCTCCGCGTCTCTGCAGGTTCTGCAGGTTTCGGCCAAGCGCTTTTTAAGCGAATAAATCTGCACTGAAACAAAATCAGCCACAGTGCACTACTTGCCACCACCTTGACTCACTTCCACTTCTGCTTTGGTAGACTTTACCTCCGCCCGAAGCTCCTTGATTCTCTTTAAATCCCCTGCTCTCCGGAAAGTCATGAAAAGCACTGTCATCTTGCTCCGACAATGCAACTCATCCATCAACTGCCCACAATCTGTCATTATCCTGCATACGATTGTCATTTATCTCTGCCTCTCATTCTGACCAACATCATCAAGTACTCACTCTGAAAGGTTCTGCAAGATATCGTCAAGCTGTTGCAAGATTTCGAGTTTTCGCTCCTTGGGGGCTTGAGCTTGCTCATCGCTTATAATATTCAAGACTACTCTGAGCTCTCGAGAGAGCGTTTTTGTCCAGATCCCGTACAACGACAGAGCGCTAGCCTGTATCTGTACGTTCACTGCCCAACACAAGTCTCTCAGGAAAACTAGAAAAAACACACACACCTTCGCTTCAATAGATTTCACCATTTCTTCCATCAATTTGAGCTTTTTCAAGCCTCCAGAACTCTGTGGACTATTGTAATTTCCGGCCATCGATGACACGACAGTGCTTGGGTGCTTGGCTCGCTGTGTGGTATGGGTCGGGTTGGTTATCTCTATGGTCTTTCTTGCTTGGGAAGTGTTGGCGCTGGATCTAGGGAAGGATTGCTCTAATCAAATTCCAGAGGTTTTAAAAGGTTCTGCAAATTCCAGGGAGGAACAACCGTGTTTCTGCTCTGTTCAAGCAAGCTCCAGCGACGAGGGACGACTGCTTGTCGTCGGGCGCTTAACGTGTGCGTGCATTGATGATGAGCCAAGCCTCAATTCAGTTACGGCCCAGGACGTTTGGGATATTCTCGACCTTGTTTATTTATCCCCTCTGGGTATGTACACTATGCGGGCTGGCTCTCTCGAATCGGTGTTTTCGCATGTGTGGTTCGTTATCATCCTTCATTCCCTTTTCGTGTTTGGGGATATCAGTACATACCAGAAATGATTCTGATAATAATTCCCCTGGCGTACTGTATGCGTATTTATGTGAACGCTTTTCGTGTTTGGGGATATCAGTACATACTAGAAATGATTCTGATAATATTCCCCTGGCGTACTGTATGCGTATTTATGTGAACGACGATGTCCGCCTGTTTTTACAGAGCATTTCATACTCTTCGAATAAAACGTTTTTTTGAGCTTAACTTCGGCGCTCGTTCCGGTGCTTGGTCATGGATGGGCGCTAAGCGCTAAGATCTAGACCTGACTTTCGTCTACCTCTCCCATCGTCTGCACAAAGATCTCAGACCCAGCCGTTACGCCCCGCATCGAGTATCCATCAAAGCCCCCCCCCCCCCCCCGTGTTCCTCATGAGTGCGGGTAATCTACTATATTGCCTAGACAAACCTGGTTGGCCGTTGCGTAGCTCAGAAATCAATGTTCTCATTCGTTCTTTTTTTTTTTAAAACAGTCCTTTCGACTTCGATGAATGGAGATACAATCATGGATGTTAGGACCGCGCGATGCGCGTCGGGGTGGGGTGATTATCATTGACGAATGGATGCTTCGTCGGTAGTAGATTGGGCAAGCGTGAACCAAGGTAAGCGATTAAACAAGTTGGATTGTGGATGAAGATTGTTGAACGTAGAATTTCCAGTTCAATTCTCGAGTTCTTCAACGAACTCCTCTCCAACTTCTTTCCTGGGCCCCATTCTCTCTCTTTTTCTTCGTCAAGTTGCAGTGACGGAGCTCTTGCAGCTCTGGTAGTTCGTCCTCGAGCTCAACCACATCAGATTCCCGCAGTTCGGTCTTCCAACCGCAGCATTCGCGACGGCCCTAAACTGGATGGGCAGTGTCAGGTAAGTGCATGCTCGTTCTTGCCTACTCGTAAATCATTGACGTTCATTCTAGTGTGATTCCTGCTCCCATTCATCCAATTATCCCCAATCGAAATTCTGCCGCACTCGCCTCGCACAGCCATGATTTACTCGATTCTCCGTTGGTTAGAGTGCAGCTCCTCTCATCTTTCCCAGTTCTCCCTTGCTACTTTTGGTTTACTGGGATAGCCGAAAAAAAAAACAGGGAAACTTGGCTTCGCTATTTAGGTGTTGACCCAGGTATCTTGCCTCGGCGCTCGATGCGCTCGACAAAATATACTGTACATGTGGATCACTACCGTCTCTCATTGTCCCTTATCTCTTCGTGCCCCGGGGATACATCTTCCTGCAGAGCCAGTCATTGCGCCTGAACCGAGCATCCCCGAGACCCGTGCTCCTGCCATTATTGTCTAGACCGACCGTATGGGCTGCTATGCAGCTCAGCATATTATCTCTTTGACCAACTCGTATGGAATGCGAAATCTTCAATCACGAATGTTTGGATCCGCCTTACCTTTCTTCACCTCTGCGATTCAGAGATAGTGTGAGGGTCCAGGTGAGCTAGTCGGAATTCCAATGTCTATATATATAATTTGCTGATTATACTGCGAGGCTTCAATCTTATCAACACGTACGGCGCCCTCACTTCCTCGTGTTTGTTACGACCTCCCAGAAACACCATCGCCACCTCGTTCCGACAAGCGCTCCCTACTATGATGGTGGATAATTGTGCGCGAGTAGTCGTATAACAGGTAAAATGTCACGCCCGCTAGTGCTGATATGCCCACCGTGGATCCCACTATTTCCCAGATTAGTCGTTGGAGCGGTTGTTGGGATGGTCGGAGGCATGCTTCCTGTCCGTGATCTTCCGGACGAAGTTGCGTTCGTTCTCTGCATTTCTAATTGTTGTCCTCCTGATTGTTGGACAAGTCCTCGCTCCGCGCCCTTGTGGGCCCTGTAGGCCCTGTACGTTCCGGCCAAAGGCTTTTCAAGCGAATAAATCTCAGCTAAACCAAAAAAAGAAAATGTTCAACACAGTACAATACATCTTACGATATTCACTCACTTCTATGTCTGCTCTGCTCAACCTGGCTTCTGCCTGAAGCTTTTCGATTCTCCTCAAATCTGTCGGACCTCGGAGAAACGCCGTCATCTTGCCCCGACCATTCAGCTCATCCAACAACTGTTTAGTGTTTATCATTATCCTGCATGCGATTACGATTTATCTCTGCTCCCGGTTTCAATTCACATCAAGCACTCACTCAAAAAGCTTGTCCAATACGTCCTCAATCATAACGGACGATGTTAAAGACAACTCTGAGGTCTTTCAAGAGCGCCTTTGTCGAGACTTCATCCAACCGCGGGATGTACGGATGTCTAGCCTGTCATATGTATGTTTAATGCCCAACGCGAACGCCTAGGAAACAGGATTTAAAAGAATTCACCTTCTCTTCGATGGTTTTTACCATTTCTTCCATCAACTCGAGCTTTTTCAAACCTCCAAAACCCTCCGTACCATTATATGTCCTAGTCATTATTGTATGATAGACGCTTGTCTATGAGGGTTAGCGGTTGGAAATGATTTGAGATCGAGGAAGGAATTGTTGTATGTGGATTCCGGAGTTTGGGATTGATTCTGTACGTGACATTTCCGCTATGCTAGAGTAATGGCAGATCCGTCATCAATATCTAAGTATTCAATGTCTCCTGGTCCTGCGCGCTTATCCGGGCACCTGGTCTCTTGGGTGACTCGCTCCTGAGTGGAGCATTGAGGTAGACAGTTGCATAGCGTGTCGCCGGTCTGGATATGTGTGTAGTATGTGGACTCTCAGTGGAATGGGCAAACACTGAGTTGTCTATCGTGTCGAAGAATTGCACTTTCGACAACAGGAGCGTCTTCGATAAAAGGGCCTCGCGGACCGATATCGGAGTGACGAATGATCTGTATGTATAGAATGACAATGTAGATACCGTGGTGCTTTCGGGGTGGACTGACTGATACATATGTATGCTGCTTGATCCAATCTAGTCTTACATGAAGGAATGCAAAACTGTGTATCGCGGTCAGTCAACTAGAAGGCTGCTGAAGACAAACGTACCAGTCGACTAAGAGGGCAAAACAAAGGTACGCGGGGAATTGTCACTCTATGACGAGAATAGAGGAGTATGGAAACTTACCAACTAGGCATATTAAGCTTCCGAACCCAGTCCACCAAACCCTGTCTTCCTCATACAAACCGCAGGCAATGATCTAGCCAGACCATAGGCGGTTATGCGGCTTTGAGCTCTCTGGAATCCCACTATTGCTCCTTTGACTCCGATGGACGGAAATCCACTCACGGATAGACATAGGCCCCAAGCGAGCGGAGTGGATGCTCCTGCTGAATCAAAAACAACAGGGTCAGATTCAACAAGCATGAGGCTATAGTTGGCTCTTCCAGCAAATCAGATTGTGGATAAGGATTGTGAAACGTAGAAATTCCAGGTCAACCTCGAGTTCTTCTCCACCCTCGTCTTTGTCAAGTTCATCTTCAAGTCCTAGCGCGAGCTATTCCAGTTCTGCTATTTCTTCCCCTACGTCCTCGCGCTTGTCTTCGACCACTCGAGTTCAACTATCACAGATCCCGGTTCCGCTCCTCGAACAGTACCACCACCATAACCTCACATTCACTTCACCACGGTCCTAAACCGGATAGACAATGTAGAACATCTTTCGCTCTTACCTACTCATAGTCAACACAACATTCCAATAGCATCACTACCCCGTTCAGTCCTCCCTTTCATTCAATCCTCCTCAACCAAAATCTACCACTCGCACAACCTGGCTCGATCCTCCGTCGAGCACAGCTTCTCTCATCTTTCCGGTCGTCCCTTTTGTTTTTACTGGCGCAGACAAGAAAAAAAGAGAGACTTCTTGGCTTTATTTGAGGCGTCGAGTCGGAGGTCCAAGGAAGGCAAGGGTACCTGGCAAAGTAGGTTTGCTCGATGATGACAAAGAAGAATATAGAGAAACAAAATGCAAGTACGGAATAGAAGTATCCACGGACGTTCACCTCATCCGTCTCATAGCCAGGAACTACGGTCGCCCTAGCAAATCCCTCGCACAGAACCCTATTCACCCTTACAATTCCGCATCAAGATTCTATCGTGCTTTATGCTTGCGCTTCGGGTTCCATGTGGCATGAAGAAGCAAGTATTGGCCTCCCCAAATCATGGAAACCAAACTTCCCACACACACACACATCACTTTCATCCTTCCCCTTTGGTTTTTATAGGCGAAAGTTCGATATCCTCTTGTACCGAAGACTGGCTTTCTAACGCTACTCGGGCAGCCGTTCAACTCAACCCCTAACACAGCTCAATGATGAAGAAATGAAAACGTTCTCCGTTGGGACTTTCTAATTACGACTCATTGGGAATCATGGACGCTTATCTTTATTCATCTCTGTAGGCCCTGTACGTTCATCCCAGTGGCTTTTCAAGCGAATAAATCGCTTCTAACCCGAAATCAGTCGCAGTACAACAACACTTGCCATAAATTTTTACTCACCTCCACGTCTATTTCGCTCAATTTTGCTTGCAGATCTGTGATTCTCTTCAAATCCGCTGCTCTTCGAAAAACCGCCGTCATCTTGCCCCGAACATGCAGCTCATCCATCAACTGCTCACTATCTGTCACTATCCTGCATGCGATTGCGATTTATCTCTGCTCTCTGGTTTCGATTCACATCAAGCACTCACTCAAAAAGCTTGTCCAATACGTCCTCAAGCTGCTGCCAGTTTTCGAGTTTTCGCTGCTCGGGTGCGTCTTTCCGTTCGTAACGGACTATATTGAAGACGATTCTTAGGTCTTTCAAGAGCGCCTGTGTCAAGACTGCATCCAACCGCGGGATGTACGGAGGGTTAACCTGTCATATGTATGTTCAATGCCCAACCCAACGCGAGCGCCTAGAAAACCTCAATTTGAAATCACCTTCGCTTCAGCCTTGGTTTTTACCATTTCTTCCATCAACTTGAGCTTTTTCGAGCCTTCAACACCCTCTGGGCCATTGTACGTCCAAGCATCTATCATACAATCGATGACCAGGCTATGAGGGTTAGCGGTTGGAATTATTTTACTTGGTTGCGAGAGCGGCGAAAGAATTGTTGTATGCGAATGGCAGGAGTTTTGGATTGGTTCTGTAATACTACTCAAGGAATAGTGATAATAATAAAAATGTCATACAATACGATTCCCACCGTCTGTACATCTTATATGCCTCCCAAATCTCGAAGCAAACGAGATCGCCAGTACAAGCAAGTAGTGTCATCAATGGGTGACTCGCTTCCCAATGAAAGTCGTCGGCCATACATCAGACCACCGTCAAGCGAGGTGGGTGTCTCGGCAGTCTATGTTGTCTCGTGAATCAAAAAGTGATCGCTTTGTACTAATGCTCTCGACGTATTTTTGCTTCAGTCCTCGATTTATGATGGAAATATGTATGTATAAGCCTTCACACAGCTCAAAATCAATAGTCTTGTTGGCTCTTTTCACCAGTCTTCTTTGGACCCGATGGATGGAAACTTGGTCGACGCAAATGGGGGGGAGGGGTGTGGGGCGCTTCAGTCGGTGTCTCTGCTGGCTCAACATCAAACCAGTAGAATCTGAGGCAGGCGTGAACCATAGTGGGCTCTTCGTCGCCAAGGTAAACAATCAAACAAGTGTTCTTTCAACAAACTCGTCTACAGCTTCCGGGCCCTATTATCTTCTTCGTCAAGTTCATCTTCCAGCTTCAGTAGTTCTTTTCCGATGGCCTCGAGCTCATCTTCAGCTACTCGAGTTCAGCCGTCACAGATTTCAGCACTTCGTCCTGGGGTTAGAGGGGGCACCAGCACCAGCAGTGTCACTAGCCTTACACTCACAACGACCCTATATCAGAGAGGCAGTGTCAGGCAACGTTCTTACCTACTCCCAATCGAATAAACAACAAATTTACGGACGTCGTTCACCTCGTCCACCTCCTCTATCGCTTCATGAAGAACAGTCTCTCCTTATCGAATCAATCCCCACACAGAACCCTGCGAGCCTTTACGATTCCGCCGCCGACACTCAATACAGTAGTGCTTTCGCTTCTGATTCTGGTTCGGGACCCATGTTTAATGAAGGAAGTGTATGGCCTCCGCCCAATCACTTTGTCGATCCGTTTGTTCCAGCCCAGAAACTTCTTCGACGGATAACACCAAACTTCCGCCTGGCCTTGCTTTCGCGCCTACAAACTGTTTCCCTGTAATCTCAAAAGATTATCTATACCAACCACTCTCTGGGCCAGTCCTCTCGCTCCAAATGCTACTCGAGCAGATTTCACGGACAATGTGTCACTCACCAAGGTCGTCGCACAAGCAACTCACAATTCAATTGTTGTACTCAACCTCCGGCGGCTCGTCCTTACATTCCATTGCAACATGCCCCAATTTTGGAGGACGGTGAGGCTATCCAGTTGTTTGGACATCACGTCCGTCTTTCTCACCGACGCGGACGCACCCAACTATGACAAACTGGTGTCCACGACCTCAACGGGCTTTGCCTTCGTCGGCGCGAATACGCAATACCACAAGCGCTGATGCATCCTCAACAACCCTGATGCCGTCCAAGGTTTTGCTTATCGCTTGGTGCATGCAGGTATGGTTGTCGGGAAGGAGCATACCGCTCATTTTCACGGATTCCCTCGCGCAAATTCGTACTTTCTTGGGTGCAGCACGGGTGGCAGGCAAAAAAAAACTTCAAAGAGGTACAAGATCTTCCTGAAGATCTTGATGGTACCCTAGCTAGGGCGCCTGCGATCGCGTTCATCCGTCTGGCCTCCTGGGCGGCCTCGTACTGGCTCTGTCGATAAAGAGCGTCCGTCCTTCTCCTCGACGCGTACAATATGGCTTTACGTTTAATGCAGTATACCAGGACTACTTGTGCGCCCATTTTCAATTTAAATAGAATTTTATTCCGATGCTGAGAGTTTCAAAAGAGTTTCTGGAAAAAATGGCGTGCATCTTAGGGAAATGCAGACACAACAGGGCGATGATACATATAAAGTACTTCATAATCAACGCTCACGTCAAACGCCTCGCACTAGAAGAATCTCTGATCGGAGGTCGCAAACCTTTAACTCGATAAAGACTTCTGGGCAAGTAAAGCCTTCTGGGTACAGAGTTCGATTATCTTTAGAAAGAATTCTTACAGGCACAGGCTCGTACAGCTGACCCACAGGATTAATCTCTAAATCGAGGAAATCGATCGCGACGGGACCCTTCAAAAGGACCCTTCAAAAGACAAGTGGATGACGATCTCGATTCTCATTCCGCTCAGACGAATGCTGGGTTGGGCTACGAAAAGAAATTAACGCCATCAGTCCATTGTCGAAATTTGACTGGTCACCGCTTGGTTCAGAATATAGAAACTTCGTATCATTATCGGTTTCAATACATTTGCGTCTTTTTTCTTTCTCAAGTCTACGTAGTAGCCTACTCGCACTTCCAACTTCCTTCCTCTGTATGATACCTATTCTTCAGAGGCCACTTGCAATTAGATCTCCAATACCCGACTGCTCCTTTTTTGTCTAGCTTGGCTGCCTTGAGCACCTCGGGAGCTACGCCTTCCTCTACCCAACGCACCAGCGCCATCAACACGTTCTCGTCTGGATTTGCTCCAACCGAGGAACTAGAACTCTGCCCGATAACCGACGCACCATCGCCGCCCTGGCAATGATCCATCCCGCTCACAAAAAACAGACGATAGAAATTGTCCAACTCCGCGGGAGGGAAACCCATCGTACGGGCAACATGAGCATAGTAGAGTGAAGAGATTTCAGAGCTGATGACAAAGTCTTGTAGCCCGTGAAAGGTCAGAAGTTTTCCACCATTGGTGGCGAAAGAGGTGAGATTGCCGTTCCACGTATCGATATCAAACGGGTTCTGTTCGATAGCGACCATGGCATCTTGTAGTGAGAACGACCGAGGGTCCCAGGTGGTATCGTTGTACACGACATTCTGGAACCATTCCTAGGGTCTCCCATCAGCTCGACGTGGACCGTCAGATAAACAACCATTAAAAGATGCTCACCGTAGCTGGACCAAACGGAACACCTGCAACATAAAAAGGCATCTGTTTTTTTGTGTTGACACCTGGCTGAAGTCGGGGATACAATAGCTGTCCTTCCCGCCCGTACAGCGGGCTAAAAACTGCTCTAACCCTCTCCGCCTGCTTCCCGGTCAAACATCCTGATGTTCGGCCTTTCCTGCAAAGAAGAACCTCGGGATTGAACTGACACAAATCAGGATGTTCCAATAAACCATCGACTGCTCCATCGAGCGCATCACATTGCTGCAGCAATGCTTCATAAACGATGGCCCAGAGCTCAGGCGTTACGAAAGTGTCATCATCGACAGAAGCAGTCTTTTGCAAGAACGATGCCCCCCAAGACACGAGACGGGTGAACGCAATCGCAGGCGCCCCAGCTAGGATACCGTCAAAGTCTTCAGGAAAATCTTGCGCTTCTTTAAAGCCTTGCCTGCCACCTGTGCTGCACCCAAAGTAATACGACTTGGCGTAAGGGTATCCATAGAAATGAGAGGTAAGCTCCTTTCCGACAATAGTGCCCGTATGCACCGAGCGATAAGCAAAATCTTGAACGGCATCCGGGTTGTTGAGGAACGCATCAGCGCTTGTGGTATTGTGCCCGCTATTCGTACCAACGGAGGCAAATCCCATCGAGGTCGTATACGCCAATTCATCGTAGGGTATACCTTCAAATTCTGACTAAGTACGTTCGAAAGTCTTGGAAAAATTTCATGAGGATTAACTCACATCCACCCACACCTAGAAGCCGGTAGAGCAAAATTAGGGCGAAAACGCAGGTGAGTCAAGTGAAATTGGCCAAACCTCTATTTCCGGTACTCAAAAAGCGACCAGAGTAATTCCTTGGAAACCACGCCTCAAAAGATATTTCGCTTGTGCTAGACGTTGGCACCGACATCGCAAGACGACAAATATCTGAAGAGACAGACTGGAATGTCAGACCACACGATGGGTGATTATCGGGAAACAGCAGATTCGTTCCAGCGGGCACATACTGCGTGAAGTGAGTTACAGCGCCTGGGATATCTACTAGAGCGGAGAATCGACTACAGTTTGCCACAAAATCTAGGTCACCGTTGGTCAAATTGGCAGCGTACGCGGGGGTCCAGAGCGGTGGTTGTCTGTGCCAGCCGTTGATAGAAAATAGTGATAGTCCTAAAAACTGGGCTACACCAGATACTGTATCGAGCAAGTCCTGGAACATGGTTGACTCTGTTCTTGAGAAGATTTCAATTTGCAAGTAACAGTACTCAAGGAAGCAGTGAGCAAGTCACGAACTGGCCACGTGAACATTCCAACATTCCCCATTCCCAATTCCCCCCACTAAAACGTTTCCAGCGTCGTCCCGAACACGACCCGAACACGTTCAGTTCTTCCTCAATGTTCCATCTTCGCTGCCACATTTTTTCTCGCATCTTATGACCCTTTGGCGCTCAACTAACCCTTTTCCGTCCAGAATCTCCCAAGGTTTGCTTCTCTTTCCCTCGGATAAAAAAAGTCCCAATCTCAAGACTCCAAGTTTCTGTTCGTTTCATGGATCATCTATCAATCTATGATGAGCGAACTTTGGAATCATGGATACGCGAAATATCTTTAGGTTCGGAATCGGTGCTAAAAGGCCAGAGTAGCCCGCGAGCACTGTACCAGTAGTCTCTCTAAGGCTCTTGTAACTCGACTATGCCTATGATTGTGACCCTCGACTACGCCAAAGCGGACTTAATCGGAGCATTGATGGAATGTCTCGCTTACGGTAAGGACGACTATGTAGTTCTGCTTCAGTGTTCCAAACCTGAGCTATCCCATCGTAGGGATGTATTTCAACCTCTTTCTGAGGTGTATGCAGATTATGCGCCAGAAAATCGCGACTGGACAGGTGCCCTATAATCTCCTGTGTGTCTCAATCGCTCTCTTCATCCTGATTACCATGGCGAGTCCTGTATATCGATGAAGAATCTACATTGACCGCGTACGTATAGCGTATGGTGTTCGATAACATCGGCGTTGTGACGGCTTATACGGCTCACCCTGCGCTTCCAAACGCAGCGGATATATACTTCACTGCGTTCAGCACGGCGTCCATGCTTAGGACTACGCCGTACATCGTCTTGACGCTAATTGCTGATCTGTTCATGGTGAGTAATTGATATCTCTCGGGTTCTAGACCGTGCTCTACGCTGATGTCCGCCAGGTCTATCGAGTTTATATGGTATACGGGAACAGTATCTTGGCTGCTGTTGGCCCATCTATGCTGGCGATCGCCGATATAGGTAATTGCCCCCCTGCGCGATTGAGAACCGGAACCTTGTTGACGAGATATTTAGTCACTGGTGGGCTGGCCTTACGGACACTACATGAGCTGTCTGTAGGAGCCAACCCGGACGGACCATCCATTACTACCCATATTATGATATTTTACAGCCTGACGTTGGCCTTGAATGTTATATGCACCTGTGAGTGGTGTTCATTTCTCGGTCCGAACAGGCAGTTTGTTTAAACCATGATCCCACTAGTCTTGATCGCGCTGAGAATTTATCTCGTGAAACGCCAGACAGAGGGTTTAATTGGTAATTTCACGAGTCTGAACACGACGGTGGTCATCATCGTGGAATCGGGTATGTAAGAGGGACCAGGAAACATGTTATACCTGCACACTATTGAATAATCTCGTCCGCCTTTCAGCCGCTATCTATTCTGCAAGTCTGGTCGCGTTGATCATACCTACAGCCCTGGGAAGCAACGTTCAATTTTGTATATTGAGTATTGTAAGTTGCAGGCCACATAGTCCGTGGGCACCTATTAATAGCTCGTTTCGCAGATGCCCGGTGTAGTGGTAGGCTGTCTTTCTCTAGCTCTTGCATCATGAAACAGATTGTTAATTCTACGGTATGATGAACTGCAGGGTATAGCGGTATGTTATTTATGAATTGATCCAGCGCTAACAAGGTGTCCTAACGTGTTCATGACTTAGTTCTCTTGGATCATTATCCGCGTAAGTTCAGGCTCCAGTACAGAGTTTAAATCTGGCCGCATAAGCGTACTACGCTTCAATCACGGAAGAAGCAGAGTCACTGCTACCTCAGGGATTGATCCAGGGAGATCCCAGGTCGAAACGGGATTTGATACGGAGGAGGGTCATATTCCACTTCATCTTGAATCAGAATCAGAATCTCGTAGCCACGACACTCTTGGGCATTCTTCCGGTGCCGAGAGAGTATCAGCGAATGAAAAATAGCAGGGCCTTTTTCATTGCATATACCCAAAATAACCTGTTAGCCGCCTTCTAGCTACCTTTAGGATGTGGGCGTTTTCAGAGGCTGCTGTTTTTTCTTTATATATAATAACAAATACCCTATTGGAATTAAATTCAGGTTGACCTAAATGATCGCGTGCCATAACGCTTACTCGGGCAATCAACCTTCGACACACCCGAAGAGTATTTTGTCTACTAAGCGTTCTATACAGGCAACCCAGAAAGAGGAAATGTTCGAGTCATCACGGTGATTGGCGAGGCATATTCGCGGAATTCCAATTCCTGGCCGACAAGATCCTTGAGTGGCATGCCGTCGGCAACAAATCCGAAGTGATGTATCTATCGAACCCTTTGACCGTTTGGCATATCCTTCCAACAAATAAGTCTAGAAGTGCAAGCGTGAACTGCCATCTTGACATTTGAAGACGTGAAACTTGTTGACACCTCAGCTTCCGTGTGCTGCTGAACAGTGAGGGTATGCGCTGCTGATGGCAGGTTCACTGGCAAGAGAGAGACATGCGTTTGAGCTAACGGTTGAAGCTTGAAGGGGCGAACACCTCAAGATTTGACTGATGAATGGATGGATGGTTGTACAGACCCCAGCTCCGAGTCGACTCGGAGTACTTGATTAATTGATGAGAATGTTACGGAGACCCCCCAAAAGTCAAATCCGTCATGATATCACGAATCTGCTTGTCTCCGTCCTTCTTTCGACTTGAAGCATGTCCGAGATCAAAGCCAGAAAAGAATTTAAAGCCGCAGTAAAACTTGGTTTTTCTTTTTTTTTTTTTTTTCCTAATTGATGAATGTGATATATGACGACGGAATATCGGCATCAAGAATTTTTATGATAACTGACACTGTTATGATTTTTGGGGGCCGAGAGGCCGACTGTAATACTATCTCGCTTAAGACGAGCAAGATCTTCGATACTACCGTGAAATCTGCGCCTGTACATTTTGCCCTGCCCCGAAAACAACCCTAGTAAACGCCGAAAAAAATATCGATCAACACGAAAGTTTAACACTCGAGTAAATCTTTTGAGGCTACGCGTACGCTTGACGTTCTTCATGTACATAATACAAGGTTCCACTAGCTGCGAGGCGTGACAGGGTAAGTGAGTAAATGACCGAGATCATTAATTTGGAGAGGGGGTGTGACTGGAACTATTCAATAATCAGAACAGCACTTACCTCAGGTACCTTGAACGTTCAATCATTGAGATCTAAAAGAAACTCGGCCGGTAATTCTAGAGTAGGTAGGTACCTGTACTATGTCACAGTAGGCTACAATCGGTAGAGCGGTCTAAACCTCTTTTATCGCTGGTCTTGCGAATGCAATCGGAGTAACTGGTAGTGGTGTCCGAGTCATTGAATAAGTATCCCGACTTGTCGAGATTTAACACATATTTTTTATTGGGGGATTTCCAAGACACAGCCGAGACCGCGTATACTAACGCGGAGAACTCCTTCAACGTACGTGTTTGGGACCTTTAGGCTCTCTCTCTCTCTCTTTCTCTCTTAACTGTAGCGCCCCCAAGGCTTGCTCCTGGAAACCAAAGATGCAACACGAATAGGTGATAATGCACAATAGCGCTGCATGATACGTCAAAGCTTAAATTTTAAAAAACTTGTTTCGGCTGTCTTAATAAAGCTCTTTGACCGAGCAATCAGCAATATATCATTCAACAATGGATGCCTTACTACCTGAGGGGGGATGCGAACCTCCGTTTACTCAATTCCCTGGCCGTGTTGGCAGCTTACCTTTGCCAGGGTTCTGTTAACGAGTTAGTTGGCCGTCACTCTGAAACGATGAAATAAAAACTTGCAAAGGTGCAAGTGTATGGGGGTTTCGAAGCGTTAAGCAGCATCGGAAGGATAACACTGAAATCATTTCCGGTACAGAACAGAATACTTCCCTGTACTTCCGCTATCGGAGCGCCGGAGATCCCAAATAGATTAAAAATTCGATCAACAGGAAGGAAAAGGAATTGTGATGGATCTACAGCAGGGTCGCGCAGCCGAAGCCATCTATGTATACAACTTGAAAAACAAAGATTCGTGTACATATGTACGACACTTCCAGACCCAGACATCACCTCTAGACTTACTGAGAGTGCAGCATTTTCAAAGTGGGTAAACCGTTGAAAATTTACCAAACTGAGCATAATTTTGATATGGTGACGGCGCAGTAAAGATGGTCCGTGGATGGGATTAACTGTTTATTGTTTGGATCGTTCCTGGAAGCAGGACGGAGAGGAAGGAACCTAGCAGTTCTGCTGTAAGTACTCCATATGATTGAAGAACTGATTTGACAGATAAGAAACTCGTTGTTCAACCTCGGTTTGAAATCTATAAGGCCTCGGACTGGATATGACTGACAAGATCCGGTGGCCATTCGCAGAAAGCTTGCATAAAATCCTAATTTGGCTTTGCAGAAGATAGGGGTCTCGAGCTGAGTGACTAGTCTCGGCAAATTGACAGGATGCCGAAAATTTACCATACTGCCGTGCTTAGCGCGAGATTGACAAGCACTTATGGCGGAGTCAAGCACGGAGAATGGTGTGGAAGAGAATTCATAAGCCGTCATCTGCTCTCAGAAGCTGCGATAGAGAGGGAGAAAAAGTTGCAAGGACCACGTTGGAATTCACAAGCTCCCAGGCAGCCGCCTTGCCGCCCAGTCAGAGACGCCCGGGATCATCGCAAGATCGCATAGCGCAGCAGTGCGAGGCTCAACCAGTGACCAGTCCCAATATACATTTCGCAAAAACAACGTGCTGTGGGTCCACGATTCGAATGAGATCGTGAGGCGTGTGGGACGGCAAGTGGGTGTACATTTCCGATTCCCAATCACCGCCGCTACGAGTTTTTGGACTCCAAAATAATAATGATAATAATAATAATAATAATAATGTCGGTTGTGCTGCGTAGTAGCCAAGAAAAATCAAACTTACCACATCTCGTGCCTGTACGGTGGTAGCCGACTCTTGGATATTGGATCCCGGTCATTCGCAAGAACCCTCGGACACGCCGTCTTTACTTTCCTTGGTTAGGACTAGGAATGAACTCTCGTGCCACACACCTTTTTTCTCACGGATGGGGGTGTTCGAGGTCCTGCCAGGTTGGGACTGACGCCCACTGCATCATACACTGCTTTCAGAAAAGAAACAAAGAGCGGTTGAAAGCTATTCTTTCGAAAAGAACCTTGGAACAGCCACGTCATTTATAAATTCAACGAGTTCGTTGACCCGTTGACTATTTGAATGCCTAAATGAACTCTATGATAGGTCGGTGACCAAAAGCGATGAAGGCACGAGGCACTCGAGGCCAGTGCAAAGGAGTGGTTTCTGCAGAGAATTTCGACTGCTCGACTTTAACAAGATTCTAGAAAGGCAGCCACCTCAGATGGATAGGTCATGCACAGGAAAGTTGAATTCGATCCTTCACTGCGTTCGATATTTGTACAACATGAGTTTATAATGGACACAATTGCTGTTGAGCATCCCAGGGTATACATCTATGCGGCACCTTCAATCTCCTCGATGTATTTCTTAGCCTCCTCATTATCAGCTTTCTTGAGAATCTAATGCAGTAAGGTGGTTAAGACGGCCGCCCGCCTCTGAATTGCGGAGATTTTGGCCGAAATAGTATGTGCACTTACTTCCAGCAGTTTCTCCACGTAATCTTTCTGAGCATCCTCCTTCGACTTTTCCTCCACCTCTTTCCAAGCGTCCCTATCATATAGTATGGATTGATTCAAATACGATTTACGACCAATAGATACCGCTAGGCACGCACCATTTAGCTTTTCCAGTAAAGTCAAGCAATCCAGGACGTGAAGTGTTCACCTTGCCGATCGTGGCTGAAAACGGAAAAGATTATTTTTACGTCTCCAGAAGCCCCATACGCAAGAATCTCATACCTTGCTTGAAATTTGCGTAAAACTAGACGTAAAATTTCATCTTGTGATGCCAAGTGGAACAAGTTGAATACTCGGACTTACGAAAAGCTTTTCATCAGTGCTGGGCTGTATTGGACCATCCTTTGGAAGGCCTTGAACGATCGCTACAGCTTTGTCGAATTTAGCTTGGGACATGATGGATGAAAGAGAGATGAGACTGGACTCGAGTTTTAACTTGGGGTCGGGCTTCTTATCGATCAAATAATAATCTAATCTAATCTCCGCCGGCCGAACATCATCACGTGTATCAGCGCTCTTCGTCCGACACAGCGAGCAAGGGCCCCATGCCACCTTCAGCAGCCCCACCTTCTCCTCAGGAAATCCACCGGAAATTATCTATCTCTTCCGTAGTTCACAGCAAGGCAAGTCTCGTGTTCCAAATCTTGGAGAAATTTTCATCAACCGGAATCTTTTGTTTTTTTTTTCTTATTTAGCTTCCGCCGCCGGTCACAGTTCCTCCTGTTTTTGGCACAGAGTCTGACTCTGACTCCAATATGACCCCGGATTGGACTCACTCGTCTTCAGGCTTGATTTCTGGCAACATTTCTGGAACGACGACAATGTTAGCAGGCGGAGGCTCTCTTCAACAACAACCGCTGTCTTCTATCGCCGAACGAAGCCTTGGCAGTGGTGGCGAAGATTCGGAGGACGACGACGACGAAGGCGAAGGAGGCTGGAACACTGCACAAGCAAACGAAGGACATGTTCAAGGGAATATGGACGAGACTGTGATTAAATCCGGATATCTTTGGAAGAAGGGCGAACGGAGAAAGGTTTGGACTTGCTTATCCTCTGGTTCATTTTTTCTACTTTTTTCAAACAAAATGCTACCTCAGACTTGGAAGAAACGTTGGTTCGTGTTAAGACCAGCTCACCTCGCGTATTACAAAACCGCCGCGGAATATCAACTTTTACGGCTTCTCGAACTCAGCGATGTCCATTCGTGCACGACCATCCCACTCAAGAAACACGAAAACGCCTTTGGTCTCATTTCTCCTGTGCGGACGTTTTATCTCCAAGCAAAGACAGCGACCGAGGTGCAGGATTGGGTAAAGGCGATTGAAGAGACGCGGCAGGCGCTGAATGCGTCTTCGAACCACCCAGTAGCGGCTACCCCTTCAAAACCTATACCGATACCCAGAGGGTCTACCGCCCACCCTCATCCACCTATAATACCCTCACCGCCATCATTCGTTTCACACAATGCCACATCATCAGATTCAGAAGATGCTTCTTCTTTACCGTTCATCCATTCAAACCATCGCACGAATTCGACATCTTCACAGACCAGACCAACAATCGCTTCTGCTGCTGCTGCTGCCGCGGCTGCTTCGCCATCAAAATCGCCGTCTGCTGCTGGTGCGCCACCGAAAGATCCCACCAAGATTGTACTGTCTGGTTACCTAATGAAGTGCGGGTCCAAGAGACGGAATTGGAGAAAGCGCTGGTTTGTTCTATCTGGTGAAAGACTGGTTTACTCTGCTAGTCATATGGTATGTCTTCTCCCCTACCCTCCAAACAAACGATTATGTTCATTTATCTCTATTCGAAAGGATACCAAACCTCACCGACAATTCCCATTTTCGGATATCCTAGATGCATTGGAGTACGATGTTGTTTCTCATCGAAACCATCATCATCCTCCATCGGTGTCATCACCCACGAGCATTGAAGGTGGAAGTAGCGAAGGAGGAGGAGGACCGTCTACCGCGCATACGTTCAAGATCATAACGTCCAAGAGGACGCTTTTGTTGTGTGCGCCGACGGAGGAAGATGAGATCAAATGGTTGAGTGCAGTACGAGCGCTCATTGCGAGGAGGTCACATTCAGGTGCTAGTGCTGGAGAGACTTCCGCGAAAACGGCGCACACAGCAACGGGAGGATCTGCTGCATCTACATCTGCATCTGGATTTGCGACGGCGGCAGGGGGAGGGGGAGGGGGCAGTGCATCACATACGTATCTGAATCCGAATCCGAATCAGGCGGCCAACACTTTGAACCAAGATAGTATGAATGTGAATATGAGCCCTCAAAGCTCTGGATTTTCTTCTGGTACAAGTGGGACCGGGATCAAAGCTAAAGCGAGGAGGTTGAGTGCGAGTGGAGGGGTAAGAGAGGAAGCGTCCTCGTGAATTGACCTCTCTTTCTCATATCTGTCTTCTTTTTGTTTTTCCCCTTTCCTCACAACGAACCGGAAATCAACACTCTGTATCCTGGAACCTTTATTTCCGACATACGCTGTTCCGCGATTGTGGGACCGACGACACATATCTTCTTGGCTCATAATCTTTTCCTTTTTTGGATATATCTCAATCCAATCAAACGCAAACGCACCTATTCCTATTCCTTTTATTTTGTATACTCATACCAACGACAAAACTTTGGTTCTACCCGGAGCTCTACCCTATATGTATCTGTCCATTATCTCTTCCCGGATCTCTTTTCGTTTCCTTTGTTTGTTTGATTACGTCCCCAGTTTTTTTTATTTTATTTTCTATTTCTGTTTTTTTTTAAAGTTGGAAACCTTGAAAAAAGAAAAGCAGAAGTGTGTATACCTACAAGGCGTACGTACATACCCAAGGAATCGACCTTGTTCCGAAAGGTGGGATTATCATGTTGTGATCTGTTGGTTGATGATAGTTGGAAGTTGTCTGTTGGTTGATCTTCCGTGTTTTCGGTGTTACACTAGTGAAAAGGTACATGTACGTCTGATCCTTGTTTGAGGAAGGTTTTGTACGGGTATAGTACAAAGATCGTCTCGTCAACCATCATTGATCAGGAAAACCCCTTCGTACGTACGTGCGTAGAAGAAATCGTGCCAATTTTTTCACCGATAGGAAGGTAATTCTACAGACGTGTTACCATCGTGATAGGATATTATTATTGTTGATTAAGGAGGAGGTGGTTATACATAGGAAAAGGGAATGGAGGTCGCGTCGCGGTTCGCGGTCATGCATCATCATGTTCCATGTGCTGCACCCGATTTTTTCATCAAGTCCAGTATACGTCCTTCAGTCCTTAGGCAACGCACAACACAATTTGCCCTTTTACTGCTGGGCATGTCTTCGTCTCAGTGTTTCAATCATTTTTATTAATCATTCGTTTTAGAGTATGTACCGGTGCGATCCTTTTTCTTTTTGGGAAGAAGGATTCAGACCATCAATCTGGTTGTACTCGAGCATACTACATACTGTCGTTTGGAATGATTAGAGGACCGGGGGAGGATCACTGACTGAGCTGACCGAGGCTACATTTTGAGTGCGATGCCTTGGGTTTATTGCTGATTGCGTAGTACCGAACTCGTCGGTTGAAACACGAAAGAGAGCCCCATTTAGAGCGGCAGTCCGTGTTCGCAAAAAAAAATTAGAAAAAAACAAGTTCTTTAGATGTGCAAAGGTATTCCAAAGAGAAAAATTGGGTGTGGAGGAGGTATGTGTAAAATTTTAAAATTTTAAAAAAGGACCGGGCTGCAAAACCTACGGAGAGCGAAAAAGGAAAGAAGACCCTTGACACCAGTGTGACGTGACAAATAACAATGTCACGCGTCACTTTTCTTTTTTTTTTTCTTTCCCTTGCTCAAGCGCCCCTTGTACTTAAACGCCCTTGCTCTGCCGCCCGGTTCCCTCTTTGTTTTCCAAAAGTTGCAATTCGAATCGAGACCTCGTCCCTTGCTTCCCCTTCTCCCCTCCTCCTCCTCCCCTTCTCTATTGTACAGATTCTTTCGTTGTCCTTTTAATACCAAATCGCCTCGCAAGAATGCCACCTGCAGCTGAGCCTGGACCCGTCGGCAAAGGAGGACAGACGCCAAAGAAAGGCGGATCCAAGGCCAAGGGGAGTGTGCGCGCTAAAAGTGGCTGCTACACGTGCAGAATTCGACGAAAGGTCAGAAACCCTGCAGCGCTCGCTTTCGTTCTTTATTCTGTTTTTCGCTGACGATATCGGTTAGAAATGTGACGAACGCCCAGATGCAGAAGGTCGCTGCGAAACCTGTCTTCGTCTCCGGCTTCAGTGCCTTGGTTTCGGCGCAAAACGTCCAGAATGGCTCAGAGTGCGTTAACCAATATCCTTATCGCTTGCTATGTCTTACTCGTTTGAAAAAAAAAAAAAAAAAAAAAGGAAAATAACAATGTGAATGAACTTCGCGATAAAATCAAGGCTTTTCTTGCTTCTCAGGGCATGATCAAGGGTCACTCAGGATCGGGTCCTCGTGCTCCCGAGCAAGAGCCCCCGACTCTCCATCTCTCCGCCCAGACTTTCCCTTCTCCAACCCAGAGTCCGCCGTCTCAGCTTCTCGTCCTCAGCAATGAAGCTGCCAGACACGAACCCATCTCCGCTGTCCGTGAGGAATGGCCGTTTCCCGGACCCCCTCCTCCGCCTGGCTACGATGGTTCTCTGGGCCCTCCACCTCCACCCGGTCATCCCGCAGGGCCCCCCAGTACGCCTGGTGTTTTTGTCTTCAAGGTGCTTCAATGACTAATCGATGTTTCCGTCATCCCAGTCCTGCACCCGGGTGGCCCTGCTGGTCCTTCTTCCCGGAACCCTTCCCCTTTTGGCCATCCTCCTCCTCCTCCCCAGGAAGGCTTCCCCCCGGCACAGGCCCCCACGAACCACCTTATCTGACTACGCATCCCAATAATACTACCTTAGTACCTCATCCACAATGTAAGACACCTCCTCTGTACCCATATTAAAAAAATATTTACCTTTCTTTTTGTGTAATGTCAATTTTTCTGTATAAAACCGTTTTTTACTCAACCCTCTCCTGGCAGGGTACATGTTTCCACAACTTGTTCAACCACAACAACAACCTCAACATGTTCATGCTCTCCATCATCTCAACCAACAGCAGCAACAGCAACAGCAACCTTCTCCAGCACAAGCTCATCGTCGAATTATTTCTTCTCAATCTTTGATTCGTCAACACGTCCCACCAACGATTGCAAGTTCGTTCGGACCCTTGTACTACGCTGATTTATCAGATGATTCTGACGTAGCACCGTTCTACGATGGATTCACAATCCCGGCTCATCCCGTGGCGAGCGGCTCTCTAGACGAACTCGCTTCCCACTACCTGCACACAGTTGCCCAGATGCAATATCAACTCGCAGATAAAGTTTTCCTCTCAAGAATCCTCTTCGAAGACGTGCAAAACGACGGATTTGCCCGTCGTGCCGCTCGTCTCCTTGCCTCGGTCCAGGTCTCACGTTCATCAACGCCCAATATCCCACGTGAACTCGAGTTGACAGCGTCTCCGGCCATACACAATGGGTACAAGGAGCTCTTGAACCTTTTCAGTTTTGCAAAACAGCATTTCGGAGAGGACGACGCTCTCGCTGCTCTCAACGTCATCTCTACCTTCCTCTTCAACGGCGGAAGAGGAGACTGGGAACGCTGGCTTCGTGTAGCGTGCAGCTACTCCTCTCGTATCCTCGATGACCGAATCCGGTTCAGGGATTATCGGGATGCGATGCTAAGTTGTTCGGACAAGGAAAGGTTCATCATCATGACCACCTTTTGGTTCGATGTCCTGGCGAGTGTGACGACGATGGATGTGCCGATATTCGTCGATGTCATTCACGAATTGTATAATCCCGCCAACCAGAGTGGGATCGTGGATGTTTCATTAACTTCTCCTGGCTCCTCGCCCGACTCTTCTTCTTCTAACCCATCAGACCCCTCTTTGGTCGACCCATACACGGACGCGCTCTCCATGCTCCCTATCATGGGAGCTGAAAACCGGATCGTGTGGGCCATCGCTCAAATCTCAGCTCTATCTGTTTGGCGACAGACTAGGGAAAAGGAAGGTCGGATGAGTATACACGAATTGTCTAGACGAGCGAACAATATAGAGATGTATCTCGCTCCGTCGGACCCACCTCTCCATCCTCGATCGGAAGACGATATTCCGAGGATCCTAGCCTCCGAGGCCTTCCGAACATGCGCGAAAGTCTACCTCCGGACTATTGTCCACGGAAATCACCCGCTCGTCCCTGAAATTGCGGAAGCTGTGAACGAAGCTATCGTTCCGCTTGAAAACATTGCAAGTGCGGAGGGAATCGACGAGAAGGATAGGCATGTTGCTGTTAGGAGCAGTGTCTTTCCGTTCTTTATATGTGCGGCTTTGACGACCAAGGTGGGGAAGAGGAATATGTTGATGAGTACGTTAAACAATGAGGGTGAGGTTGGAAATTGTAGGGGGGTGATTGGGATTTTGAATAGGATAATTGGAGGTGGTGGTGGACATGCTGGAGGAGGAGCGGGCACTGGTAAAGTGAGAGATGTGCCGTGGAGGAGGGAGGTGCATAAGACGGGGATGTTGTTGGTGTAAGTCGGAGGCATCCGAACTTTTTTTTTTGATTTTGTCCTTTGGCTACCTACCTGTTTTGTCGAATTTGACCTCTCACCTTGATCCCACCATGCATGTTCAACTTGTTTTACGCTCAGTTTTCATCTTCTTGTACATATTAAGCCACTGTCTTCTCTTGTTTACTCTTCCCAGTTTGCATCGTTTTTGTCGTTGTCATTGTTGCTCTTCCGGCGCGCTGTTCGTCATCCCAACAGTCAACTTTTTTCCATGACAAACTTACTTGCTATACGTACACTCATGCTTTGCGTATGCTTTCCGTTTTCCGTCTTCATTCCCATACTGTCTGTTGTCTGTGTCTGTGTCCGTGCCTCAAGTATTTGTTACCCAATCACTCCGTTGTATGTGTTTTGTGTTTGTAGTACAAGTAACCTACGTATAATAATTCTACTCTTTATTTGTGTCGACTGTCGACCATTGATTTTGTATTTTCGGAGGTTGTCTGAGATCACATCATATGGTCTACTTACATCCGATCCTTTCTTCTTCTCGGAGGTCTGGCCACAAAAACTCTCTTTGTTTGTGTCGAGAGAAGTGGTGGAAGGCTTTGGACAAGCAATCACATCATTTTGTGTTGGTCGCCTGAAATATGATGATGGTCATCTTTTTTTTTCTTCTTCTCGGAGTTTTGGCTGCAACAACACCAACAACATGTCAACCTCCGACCTATCCAACGTTAGCGATGTATCAGTCCAACAGATGTCCTGTTAATAATACTGTAGGCGTCAATCATCGTAAGACGCAGTATGCATGAAACTCTTTCAAATACATTGTTCTACGCCACTGGGTGCGGTGGCCTGAGTACATATAGATTATGTCGCTTGACAACGAAGGCTGAATAATGGTGGAGAGGAAAGTAGCGCCGGTGTCGGTGATTCCCCTAAAGAGAATTCCTATTAGGCGCCGTCGGGGTGATGAAAATTCATCAGTGGGGCCTAGCAAAGTGCTACATCTTGTACTGACCCTGAAATTGAGGTTTCCATCCAGGGTCTAGAGGCGTAATTAGTAAACTTCCTTTCTTCCTTACGCTTCTTGCGTGTGTTTTTTTCTTTTTTCTGGTGAGCCACCGTGACACCTTTTCGAGTTTGAGTTGAGGCGATGAGACTTACCTATGTAGTATGTAGTGGCTTTAAGTACACGTACGTTTCCCTTCCTCTGGTTTAATGCCAAGCTGAGGCTATAAGGTATCATGTATATATATCGCCAAAAAGACGAAAGGAAGAGCCAGGATTTTTATACTTACACACTCACACACTGCCACATCGGCGGTTTCTTTCGTTCTTCAAGTTTCTATTCTTTTTTTCTACTGATTATATGGATGAGCCTAATTATTATCGAATGACAGGAACAGTGTATTCAACTTTGTTCATACTTATATACGACGCGAAGCTCCCCGTGCCCTCCCCGCGTTCCAAATAGCCTTGCCTTTTAACCTCGTATATCAGTCTCAAACGACTTAGCACTAGCCTATTACCCGTTCAATCGAGAAAATTTCCCTCGCGCTCGATACTAATCGCCGATATGGTTCTGGCCGAGGCAATTAGTTTTATATCGACGACTCGGACGACGGGGGAGCCTGAGCCTTCAACTCATTGACCTGGTTTGACCAGTTCAGAACCCTTTGCGCTTGATTAACCAGATGATACCTCCGACATGCTTTGACCGAGGGTTATTTGTCTCTCTAAGTATATCGATGATATGAAGAGTTTTTTTATTTTATTTTTCTCGAGTCATAGATGCGTAATAACACCGGTTCTTAGACAACTAACGTACGCTGCGCCTTCAAGTTTTAATTTAGGACCTGCCTAGCTAGGCAGCTTCATCTTCCGAATATCGATGTGTTAAAGCGCGGTATTCCGAAGTCTCAGTGGAGGGATGGAGAAATGAATTGGGGATGATCAAGGTGGAAAAAAAAAATATTTTTGGTCACTCAGCGGTAGGTACGAGCGCCGATTGTACTAGTAGTAAAGTAGGGTAAAATGATGATGATGGGGATGAGTGATGATAAGTCTTTTCTCGTTGCCCTCACCATACTCATACTCACGTTTGACTTGATACGGGTATGTACTAAGGTCCTGTTGTACTTTTGTACTTGGTGACCCCGTTGTTGGCGTTTCGAAAACCAGTACACTTGCACATGCTCCTTTACCATACTCAGCCGACAGAAAGTTGACTATTCCTGGTTGAGAAAGTGGAAATAGCGAGGCTGAAGACTACGATATGTATAGATGAAAGTACTGGACTGCGCTGGAAGAGGGAAAGAAATTAAGGTTCTTGGAGGGATCTATGGTCCTTTGGTGGCGACCTCTCATATCATTCTGATTCCCTTTTAATTTTAATTTTGACTCTGCTGTGGGAGGAGAAGTGTTCGGGGTCGGGATATGACTCGGTATATGTGTGCCATCTCAGTACGTTCGCAGCAGTGCGGTGGGTATTCTTACCAATGGAAAGAGACTAGACTGTAAAATACCGACTCCGAACTTATGATTTCATTGCTTGGGGAAGATTAATTGATTTTTGACAAAGGGGAAAACGACCACCGAGATGGTGCGCCCGCCTCGTTTCCTTATTCGGCAATTACGATTTGTATGTCAATCAATTCAACACTGATGTGATCTACGCCGGACCTGTGCAACGTACAGGACTTTGTTTTTTTCATGTGGCCGACTGAGAGAAAACAGAGAGGTAAATTACTGATGAAAACTGTGGTGACGTGTGTTGCAGTGGGACTGGGTTTTTCCTCGATGAAAAGTCACTACTTAGTATGCAGCGGTTCCGAATACTTCGACGGTGACAGTGAGATGCCCATCCAATCTAGCCGAACGTAGCTGCGTAGGCAAACGAGACATTTCATAACTCTGCAGGATGTAGACCCTCGGACGTTCCAGCTGAGCGACGAGAAACACGGGAACTTTTTGCTCATTTGTCATCGTTAGTGAGAGTGAGTAGGACATTCTATAGAAGATGACGGGGGCAAGTTGCAACACCTTTTGCCTGGCTTTCGCAGCTGACGTCGGTTTTTATTTTCTGCGACGTAGTGAAAGGACTACGAACTATCACAGGGCTTGAGCAGATCACGGTTTCCTTTGTTTTCCGGTTGACGTTTGAGCTTGGAGGAACGTGGGAGGAGGGCCGATAGCCAAGGAACGGTTGAAATCCTCCCAAATGGATGCAAGGGACTGGGTACTAAATTTTGTATAGATCCAGATACGATATATGATACCTCCAGATTTTACACATGTCAGATAGGCCGATCATTTTATGTTTGCCGAAGAACAGGCCGCATTGCCTCGTAATTACACCTTACAAGTCACCTTCGCCAACTTAAATCCTAGATAGGTTCGGGACCTTGGTTACAAGCTCCCCATCAAGCTCAGGATCTGTTCATCTCCTTTCATATTTTTCCCATTCAGTTACAACGTTGTATAATTGCGGAAGAGAGGATCCCTTTCCTACCAGTCCCATCACCCATATACCCTTTCGTAACACCCATTGCTTAAAGTGTACAGGGCTTCCCTCGCCCCTCTTCTCTTTCTTCTTCCCTCACAAACATCCGGATCTTCGAATCACAACATACTATGTCTCTATCTCGTCGAAGCTCAAAGTCTACGAGCAACGCAACCCCAAGCCCAACACCATCTTCGTCTAGCCTTTCCCCCATATCGCGCTCTTCTTCCCTCATGGTTCCCGAAACGGCCTCAAGGAATAGTAGTGCTCGAACGTCACCAAATCGCAGCGCAGTTGATTTACCTCGCACTCAGGTAGCCAGCAAAGGAGGATGTTGGTAAGCTCTCTAACTCGCTTCGCAAGTCCGTGAGATGCTTATCACATTAATAATATAGGACCTGCCGACTACGTCGCAAAGTACGTTGACTAGAGCTGCGCCACGATCATAAAAAAACTGAGAAGGCCGAATAATTATTTTCTTCTTCTAGAAATGCGACGAACAAAGAGAAGGAGACTCTTGCAGAACTTGTCTACGCTTGACGATTGAGTGTCTTGGATGGGGTCCAAAGCGGCCGGAGTGGATGCGGGTCAGAATCATTATCCGTGTGATCCTTCCGAGCGAGCTAACGCATATTTTCTGTACCATCCCTGCCAGGACAAGCAAGCTGTAGACCAGTACAAAGCTGATATCAAAGCCCAATTAACACGAGCAGGGCTGATTCGAGGTCAACCTCGGTCGTCGATGTTGCAAGCGCAAGCTGCTGCGGCAAGAGCTCCTGCCAGATCGAGTCGGCCACCAAACCCGCATCGGTACTCAGCCCCAGCCGCCAGCAGCACCAATAGCCCGTCAGCTTCGCCTCTACTGGGGCTAGGTCTTGACTTTGGCTTTGGGGCAAGTCCATACCTGGATCCAACCCACCATTTGCCTGGCGTTGCGGGTAGGTTTCCACGACCAAAACGTAGTATGACCCAGAATGACTCACCCCATGTCCAGCAGACTTCAATCCAGCTTCTTTCACTGATCCCCACCACAGTGACCTCGACCTCAATTCATCCTACTTCCAGTCCCCCCAGCCCATCATGCTTCCGAACCTGGGTAGCCCAGCTCTCAGCGACTACGAACTACTAACGCTTCCGGGCGTACAGCAGCCACAGCAACAACAAATTCAACATCATCATCTGCCACAGCACAGCGGGATTGGAGGACTCGGGGAGTTTGAATACAACGTACACGCACCTCCCGAGATCGATTTCAACCAAAACAGTATCCAGGAAGACCATGTCGTGTACTATTTCGAAAACGTCAGGAGCGCACATTTCTTTTTTGCGAGTAATACAACAACGAATATCACCTATTCGGTAGGTTTTTTGGCCCGCTACCCTCAATCTTTGTTTTACTAATGCGGTTTTTGGCGCTTGTTGTAGCTTATCGTGCAGGAACCGCGAGGCGCTGTGACGAATGCTGTATGTGCACTAGCCAGTCTACACTTTAGCCGAAAAAGAGTCGCGGAAGGTCTGGAGCCACCAGATCTGAATCCTCAGCATTCAACAGCAAAATATTTTTATGACGAAGCTTACTATCAGCTGGCCAATGCCCAAGCTATGCGAGGACACTATAGCGAGAGCGACGTTATAGCGGCTCTGCACCTTGTATATTTTTCGCAACTGTCCGGTGGATCGATGGATTGGACCCCTGTGCTGAGTGTCGCACTAGACTGGCTCGCACAAATCGGTTTAACGGACCAGGAAGATCCTAGGTCGACGTTGGGCACGATGTCCCTGACGTCTCAGATCGCTGTCAAAGGGACGATGGTGAGCAAGCTTTTTCTTTTACCCCTGACATAATTCCGTTCCGTGCTGACCGTCGGTGTGAATAGTGGATGGATATCTTTGCAAGTTTAACATTGATGCGCCCAACGCGGCACTCTCAATTGTATCAACGGCTGTTGAGTCCCTCATCGCCATCAGCCGCAAACTGGTCGGCAGTAGACGGAGCGGCGGGATTCGCTTACCCTCCTCTCCAGATGGAAACTCTGACCGGCTGCCCAGACGATGCCCTCCTCGCCATCGCTGAAATTTCCACTCTGGCTCACTGGAAAAATACCCAGCGGCGGAATGGGACTTTGAATTACCGAGAACTCGTCCGTCGCGGGGATGAAATTGAAAAGCGCTTACAGCAGCATCTCGGCAATTCTCCCGCCTTTGAAGAGGACGCACCCCTGCACCCGAATCTCCTTCAACCTTCTAGATCGACAGATATCATCGCTCAGAGTCCTGAAGTTCGTAAAATCCTCGCCACGATCTTCCGCTCAACGGCTTCCTTGTATCTCCACACCGTCCTTCATGATTCCAATCCGGGTAAGTGTTGTCGTCTCCGTTTTCGGCCATAGTATTGATTATTTGTTTTGGTGCTCCATAGGTGTGTCCGATATTAGCGCCTCTGTGGACAATATAGTTCAATACGTACACCAGCTGCTACCGTCGAATACCGACCGTGTGATCGTGTTTCCGATATGTCTAGCGGCGTGCATGACGGATGACTCTAGGCATCGAGATTTTCTGAAAGGAAGACTCCAGGGCCAAGACGAGAGTATAGGGAACCTAATGAAAGCTAGACTCCTGATGGAAGCCGTATGGCATAAAAGGGATGTTCAAGGGGGTACCGTAGATTGGAGAGAAGCGATAAAGGAACGAGCCTTGAATCTGCTATTGCTATGAAGATATTTAATGATCTAGTTCAGGGTGATACGTCTTTTTATGAGTTACTATACCCTTCTTTAACGATATATTCCCGCTTACCTTTTGTAAAGTACTGTTGTACGGTTCGGATTATCTATAATTTGATGGAAATATTTTGCCTTTGGTCTATTGCAGATTGTAGCCCTTCCATCATAGAATGAAGAACGCTTTCAATATCATCTTTTCCTGGGTGAGGATTAACATTGAGAAAAATCAAGCGAGCAACTCATACCGAGTGAGCGCTACGTGATCAAACCGGTGTATAAACTAAGGGCGTGCAATTGTTGTTGATAAGTTGTTGATAAGTAGCAAAGAACTGCTCGAATAAGGCAAAAGCTAGGGTCCAGGACTATATGCCGTTTGAACCGGAAAATGTTGTTAGAGAACCAGTGCACGAGCGAGACCTGACTTTCTGGGTGCAAAGTTAGCGATTTGGGGCAGCGAAAGGTAGGAAAGAAGAGCTGAGGGTTTTAAAGGGCTAGAGATAACGCAGGAGATGGAGGAGCGGGCGCAAGAGATGTTTGGGCGCGAGATGTGAGATATTCGACCACATGAATTTCCGACGCTGCCGGGAATTAGCCCATGGGCGTCAGCGCTTATCTGGGCGTCTACGCGACGCGACTCGTTCCTCTGACTCATTTGCTCTTGCCCTTGCTTTTGTACTTGATGTCGATGGACATCTCATCCCTCAAATCCTCAACCTGAGCTCGCATACTGCACACACTCAGTGGCTCGTCTTCTTCAGACCCTTCAAGACTCTGGAATCGCTAACGCCTTATGGGATAACAAGCTGTATATTGAGCGCTGCGCTGGAGTATTAGCACCTTTCTTGGACTCACCTTGAATACTGAGCGCTCACCCCAATTTTACTCTGAAAGTGGGCGTCCCCGTGTGCGCTATGTATTTAAGGTCTCTCCCTTTTTTCCTGGGCATTTTATCCCCCATTTTTTGGTCGCATATAAACGCCCGTCGACGAGTGAGTGCATTGATCCCAATCCTTAATTATGCAACTCTTACTCCTTCATAAGGTGTTAAATGACCAGAAATACTAGTCTGACGATGTGTATATGGATGGAATTCATCTTGAGCTCGACGATACACTTATTCTTTACAAATCGCTGATGCCAGCCAGCGGCTTTGTAAACTCTGATTACAACTGTACAAGACCACTCTCCGAGTCGTTCGAACTCCGAATAATACAGTCCGCTCGCCCAAGACTCTCTTCTATCCCAAGACTACCTCATCCCACACATGCGGCTACAACGGACCTCAGCTCAGCAACAATCGGTTCAACCTCAAAATCCGCCTCCCCTTCTTCTCTTCTTTGCAGCACGCTATTCCCACCCAGGAGTATCACGGTGTTACATCAGCACAGTTGTCGCGCACGCAGATCCAGCATCTTGAACTACAACAACGGTCGAACTTTACCTCCGATGCATGCTGATTCATAGCATTGATGTGTATCTTTCCCGTCTTTTCCTTGCTTATCGTGACTCACTCCACAAAGGATTTCACGTTGCCTGCCTATTCCATTCAGAAATCAAGGATGAATCTATGTTATTCATAGTCGCTGTTCATGTCGGGTTTCTTTCCTTCCCTTTCCTTTTTCACGCCGGGCGCGCTTATCACCTTCCTAAATTGACATCTCGTTCGCTAATACAATATTTTATCATGAAACTCTTCAATATTTTGCCAAAATTCAAGGCGCCTACCAATGTAGGTATCTCCGTGCTTCCAGCCTGGGATGTCCGTGGAGCGAAGATCGATTCAAAAGAGACACCTCAAGTATTACCGAGTTGTCTATCAGTGTCTACCTCAAGTAACGGAATACTACTCAATGCCACTCAAATACGCAATATATGCACTTACTCACAATATGATTCCGTGTTTTCTGCTCACGGCCGTCTTTCACGGTTTCGCCCCCAAATTCAAAATATCTCAAGACTCTCCACGCCTTCGATACCCTACTCTCGCGCATGGTGGCGGGGAACACCGAAAAATTGAACGAATCGGAACGAGGAATGTCTTTCAACTTCATGATTGGTTCATCCAGTCCTTCCTGAATTGTTTACGTTCGATTGTGGCCACGCCCTAGTCACATACATACGTGATCAATTGTTCAGCAAATTTTTCGCATGAGCTTCAAGTTTCGGATTCTATACATATATCCATGACTGTGATGGCTGTGATGTGTTATGTCGCCTTCAATGTCTCTCAAGCGTTTAGGAACTATATGGTTTCGTGGCTACTATAGCCTCCGGATCCTGCTTGCCTTCTGCTCTCCCAGTTGGCAACGAACAAACTTCTGTTTGATGGACAAGATTTACAAGTCAAGCCGGCTCTCTCGACACTTGCGATCTACAAAAATGCCACTAGTGCTAGTTTAAGCACTTGCTATTCCTGTGACCACTCAAACATTGACATCTGTGCCCATCAACGCCGGAAGTGCGCATTCTCCGCTGGTCCTATCACCATCTTTACAAGAGCTTTCCTAAACTTTTCTCGTGCTGTTAACAAGGCAACACTTTCCCAGTTTCACACTTTAGAGTAGATCATGGGCTCAGGTATTCCCCAGACGCCCACTATCTGTGCCTAGACTTTCTCATATCTGGTTGCTTCTTGCACAGGCCGAAAACCTAGTATACCAAAGTAGTAAAAGCAATCTGTGGCCCACGCGTTACAGCTCGACTGACCGCCAACCTAGTCAAAGTCTCGATCAACTTCACTTTTCCGCGGTTCAAACGCTTGAGTATTCGCTTTGAGTATTGTAATGATTAAGTTTTGTGTCATTCGTTGTCTCATTTCGATCTCCCCCTGGGCCTTTTTCTGCGAATGGAATAGGCTGATCTTGCCGACTAGGGGAAAGAACAGGATTCGGGTGCCACTGGCGATCGATGTGTGAAAGTATACGTCTCTCCTGATACTTACGCGCAATGGTTATGAGTTTTCTTATGCCATTGTACGTTACTGAATGTACGTACTTACTTGTGAATTTTGCAGGTGCGTCATTCGGTGTTGAAGGTGTACATATGAAGCACAGTTCAACTCCTTCGCCCCCGGGTTCATAGGGCTGTCTAACCCCAAAGCACACACACACACATACACACCGCCCCACATTCAAAATTCGTATATGTGGCGTGTCAGCCGCCAAAGGGGAGGCGCAAGTACGAAGACACGGAACGTACGTTCGATTGGAACTCCAGAGTAATCAATGGAAGGATAAGTCCAGAGTTAAAAGTACAGCATACGTATCGTACGACAGCGTACACACACAGACCAAAAGAATCAATCAGGGGATACTTTCACCTTTCATCTCCTTTCAAAGTTCAAGTCCTTGTCTCATTTTTTAGCATCAACATCATTATCATCATCATCATCATCATCATCTCCTGCACTCTTCTCGGTATAGACAGACATACGTCCGTCAATCGTCAATCATCCATCTTCCGTTCATTCCCAGTCGTCTCAATTCAGGATTCTTCGATCATCTCCCCATACCTCAAACCGATGTTCACTCCCATAGCAAGGCCCAACACCAGACACAGCAACGTCGGCCCATACTTGTCATAGTAAAGTCCTTCGGCTCTTCTTGCCCTCAGCCTGTACGTCCGATAAACAAAGATCCCGGCTGAATAGGCAATGGCGACCAAAGCGCAGAACGTGAACAGCGCCGCACTGATAAGTCCATGCGAATCCGTTGGTGAGGTAAAGTTGAGGAGCGCAGTGGCAATTGTACCAATGAAAACGGAGGTGTTTAGCCATTTCTGTGAGGAGGGGAGAGCATGTTAGTGATAAATAGAAATATCTCGATTTTGTGATCCCATGCAGGATCGGAGGATTGGATACGTGGGTAGCACTTACCAAGAATGTCCTCTCAGCGGCAAAATATACCTTTGGCTCGATACGAACTGGAATGGCAATATGTTTCCCGGCAGGTGCATGCCAATCCCTAGATAGGAATCGTTCATCCCCTGGAAGAGGTCCTAGCTGATCGGCCTCCTCCTCGTCCTCATCTTCGTGTCGAGCGACAGTTTCCTTCCTGCTCCTTTCCTGCTCAATCCCATCCGTCTTGATCTTCAACTGATTCCTCAACGTCTCGTCAAACGCCGAAGACGGTGCCAGAGGATTAATCGACAAAGCGCGGGTTTTGGTGCTGGTTTTGGTGCTGGTCTTGGAAGCAGATCGACCATTCGCACCCTTTGGCAAAAACGGCGTTCTCTCGTTCGTATCCTCCTCTCCGTCAGCATCGGCATCGGTATCATCATCAACCACGGCACTCTCATTATTCTCATTCTCATTCCCGTTCCCACTCCCACTACTCTCACTCGTCCCAGGCACACTCCCATACGCAAAACTAGGCTTCTTCCCCTCCGAAACCTCCGTCTTCCTCCTCTGCTTTAGCATCTGCTCCCGGAACTCAACAGCTTCCTTAATCTGACTCTCCGTCAACCCAATACGTTTATCCTCGTCCCTTGCAGGCTCACGAAGCATATCTTCGTCGTCTTCCTCGCCCTCGGAAACAGGCTCTATGTATTTTTCGTTTTTGCTCGGGGAGTGGTCGCGCGAGGAACCGGAGCCAGTGCCAGTACCAGAAACGATGGTGGTTACGGAGGAACCTTTGGAGTGAGTTGGACGTTCGATAACAGTGAGGTATCCAGTGTCAGGTTTGAGAATGTCAGTGTCCACTGTTTACACGGAAGAAGGAGGGGACGTGAGAAGATAAAATAAGATAAAATAAGATAAAAACTCACTCTGCGGAAGCCAAAACGGTACTAAATCTACTCGATTGGGAAGTAGAGTCGAACAACCATGAATAAATTTGCTATAATAAGAAAATTAAAAAAAGTTCAGTGACGACGTCTCCTTACAACCCTGTCTACTCTCACCTAAATTTCGGAACAGCTTCCACCAAATGAGATTGTACCAGATCCGTTACCCACTGCGGGGGCTCTTGACCAAGTTGAGTCTGCAACTTAACTTCGAGGACACCGTACCTTTTTTTCCGAATAGGTATTGTCAATACAAAAAACTAATCATGAAAAGAAAAGAACAAAGCGAAAACAAAACTCACTTGAACATCTCTTTATCATCAGGCGAAATCCCGTCAAACGGCCAATCAATTCCGATGTCAGTCCTTCGCCAGTTATCCCCCGACCGAGTCTTTCCATCCCAATTGTCTTCTCGGACCATGGTCAGCTCGGTATCGAGAGAGATACGGACTCGTGCATCCCCTGGGAGTTGGAACGCCGTCCGATTGTAAAATGTTCGCATGACTAGAAAGAGAGGTGTAAGAACAGAAGCAAGAAGGGAGAAGGGAGGAAGAAGGAAGGAGCACAAGGAAAAGGAAGAGGAAGCCTCAGAGTCAGCGAAAGAAGGAGGAAACCGAAGAGAGGGAAAGAAACCCTAATTACACACCAGGAACAAGCTTCTTCGTCAACACCCCATACTGAACCTCATTCGCAAGCTGGATCATAGTATCCACCTCCTGCTGAGACTTTTTGCCCTTCGTGACCAATTGTTGAAAGTCATCATCAACGGTGTATTCTCCTTGCAGAAAGGCGTTGACGAGGTGTTCTTTGAGAGGGAATCGGGCTTTGACGCTCTTTTCGCCCGTCCAGTCTTCTCGATGGGTTTTACGTTCGACGAAGATCTGGGTTAGGAGGAGACGAAGGAGAGGGAGAGATGAGTTACAAGAGGAGAATCAGATAACCAGTTGAATAACAAACCGTTTTAACATCCATATCACCATACCACCTTAATCGAATAGCCTCAGCACCCTCGGTCTTTTCCAAACGACCAAGATATAGCTCCAAATCTTCATTATCGAAATAGATCGAGGTGATAGCGGAATCTTTTTGCTCGAACTCTTTATCTGGGTTGAATACTGGGAAGAAGGAAGGGGGAGCGGAAACATATGATTTTTCCAAACTCTTGTGATGACCCGAAAATTTGCAGGTACGTACCTAGGACTGGCAAATGGCTCAGGATGGCCAACTTGAGAGCGATAAGATTGTCTGGATGGACCTATTTGTTTGAGACGGCTTTAGCGAGGAGGGGAGGGGGGATTCCATGGAAACTAACCCAATACTTTGTAGTCTGTCGGACAAAGGCGCTTTGGCTTCCTCCGGCACTATTGTCGCCTTGAACAGGGTGTCCTCGTGTCCTGATCAGGTCATAAAGTTTGGATAGCTTGACGATCAACGCATCCCAATTGTATTTGTAAAACGGACGTTTTTCGAGGTAATCCGGGATGAATATGGGCTTGAGAACAAATCCTGTTTGTTTCTGTTGTGAGGAGGAGTGATGGAGCGAGATATGAGCGGACGTAGGAGGGAACAGTAGGGATAGGACCTTACATCGTGTTTCTACAAAGTGAAAGCTTGAGTTTACGCGGAAATTAGAGGCAAAGTACAGTCACCTTGAGAATCTTCATGAAACCCGTAATGTTCAACTTTGTATAGAGAGCCAGATCATGGACGTCTGCTACCAAATTGGCTACTTCCTCCTCGAGAAGATGAAACCTCTCTTCGAGAGCGTCCAAGGATTGTACATCTTCCTCTTCATCTGAATCGTCATCTGAATCTTCTTCGTAGACTTGATCAGATTCGCGGTGTTGAGCTTCTGGGTCTGAAGACGTTGGCGAACGTGCGGCCGGTGATTGGTGCACAAGTTCGTCTTCGTACACAAGGACTTTTACAGCCTGTTCTGCATCGGAGATCCGGCTAGACAGTTCCAGAGTCTAGAAGGAACAAATGAGAGAAATCATAGGCGAAGAAGAAGAATGTTGGGGTAGGAGACGTTAGTATGTACCTTTGCCTTTTGAAAGTTGTAAATCTTGTCCAACTCTGCTTCCAGCTTAGCAGTAAACTCGCGCTCATCATTCTCGGTCCATGCTCTAGAGATAGTACGGTCCTAAAAGAAGGGGTTGGATATGATTCGTGTTAAGGAAAAGTAAAAGCCGAACCTTGAGCTCCCGTTTAAGGGAATTATAGTCGAGATAAAATGGGCGCCATTCGTTGTACAAATCAGTCTGTAAACCAGCTCAATTGTCTGCACATAGAGAAATAAAGACAACTTGCGCTGATTTTCCGCCCAAATTTCATGGTGACTTGAAGATGTCTTGAAGAGAATCTGCGGCAACCAAGCGGAATTACCGACTGGGAAACTACTCTCGTTTAGCGCCCGTCGCACGTCGGTAACTTCGGAACTCAATAACTCGAAAAACACACACCAACAGGAAAAATCGAAACCAGCAGCACTGAGCCTTCCCCTCTCCCAAGTCTTTCTCTTGAAAGCAGATATCAATGTTATGCAGGACTGGTAGTCGAATTACATTTGTGGCCCTGCTATTAATGTCAACTTCCAAGCACTAACATCCTTGAACTCTGAATCCCATTGAACACTTCCGCACCCCAAACGAAGAAACAAAACACATCGGCTAGCTTGTCCCCTCGTTCATCGCCCAAAAACCACCTTAGCCCGTTTCCGAAGCTCATCAAGCGAAGCATGAAGACGTCTCCGCTCCTAATCAGAAATTCTCCTCATCTCGCCTTTCTTCAGACATACCTGCAAACTCGGGGAAATTCATCCCGTTTATATTACCCTCTGCGACATCTCGCTTCATGCTGGTCCAGTCATTCCATATACGACACAGGATACATATAGTGTGCTAGGCAGTCCTGTACAATGAACTCGAGTTCTGGTGTTAGGAAACATCGGTATCGGGACAGAGGTGGCAGATGAAGAACGAAGCTGAGACGAATCCGGATACGTTCTCGGCACCATGGGCCCTCGCCCACCTAAAGTAGGAGGGCACTGGGAGAATGACGGTATTTCGAGAAGACTGCGCAGCATCGGAAATGTTGTCTTCGGTCTGTTGGAGCATGCTGAGGAGGTACGCCTTGAGTTCCCGTCTGAAGTAAGTCTTGTCGTAGGAGGGCGTTCTCTGCAGTGTAGGATGGCTAACGACGAAGTGTATGTACTTGTGCAGATATTGGATCCTATGAGAGTGTGCACCATCCCCGCAGTCAAAATTCGCGATATTCTGACCAAGCTCGAGGGCACCGAATATATCGTTCAATGCCGCCTCAGAGTAGAGGTCGCAGCCAAGCCTTGATCTTGGACCATAGAGTCGAAAAACTCGTCTACCTGAAACTAAGGACGGCGCATCAGCATAAATCTTTGAAAAAAAAAACAGACAACTCGTACACCAAGTACACTGACGACCATGCCAAAAGAACAAATCTGCGGAGACGAACATTTCTTGTACACATTTCTTGTACATTGCATTCACACTTGTCCAGGCGAGCGGAATATATTCAGTGTAGGTGGCTTTGCCCATCCCCTCTCGACCAAACAGAGTTTTGGAAACATCCTCGAGATTCGGCAGATACAGATAGCCTTCTGCGATGAACGCCAACAACTGCCAGTCCTTGCACTCCTGGAACATAGGCATTTTACTGTGAAATTTGGAGAATTCCAAAGCCTTTTTGACCGGGATATGAATCAACCGGTCAAGCTCTCCGGAAACTGAGGAGGGATCGGGTTAAATAGACTCAGCCGTCGCGCAAAGGGCAGCAAGAACATAGGAATAGGAAACAGGTGGGATCCGATAATTGACCTTGGCGATTCAAAGACAGAGTCGATCCCCGGTATCCTGATTCCCAGTCAAACTAAACTCTAGGAATTTGCGACCAGTATGGATTGCCGGCTGAATAGCGTCGCGAATGATGGAGGCAAAAGGAAGGGAAGCCAGTTTGGTTACTGCAAGAAGGGCATACGCAATCTCTTCGCAGGAACCCCAAGAACCATCTGCTTCTTGAGATTGCATAATCCTGACATCTGAAAGCGCGTAATCGGAATTTTCGTCTGCACGCTCATTGGGGAAACCGGCAAAGTGTCCTTGATTGAATACCAACATGAATTTGGACAAGCTCTGGGCGACGAGCAGGTACACAACTGTAATGCAGAGAATTGTGCTGTGTAACAGGAATTAAATCTGGAAAGGCCCGTGAACCACTGCCAAAAAAAACATACCCATTTATACTTTAGTTCGTTGTTTGCAGTCCACCAGGTCTCGGAGATACAACGAGCTGCTTTTAACACGAGTCCCTCATAGGTACATTTACACATAATACGTGCGCACATGGAAATGAAAGGCTGTGACGGCCACAGTTTGTTCGCTAGATGGTTCAAAACCGAAGATAGCCAGATCACTGTCGTTGAGTTTTTGTGAAGATACGCAACTGGTTTGATGATTAGACAGACTGCCCAGCAGGACTATCGTAGCTGATATTCAGCAAAAAGGATCAGGGTAGCCCACCGCGAGGGTCGAACTCGCAGCCTTCAGATCCCACCTGACTTACGTAAGAGTCTGACGCTCTATCCGATTGAGCTAGGCGGGCGTTAGCGGTAAACGCCGAACAATTTACGAATCCGCCGATTGAACCGAATAAGCTCCGGCTTTCGCTTTCATCTTCCTACTATTTTCCCTCATGTCGTCCTCAGATGGAGTAGCCCGAACCAAAATTCTGCTGCTTGGCCTACGCAGAAGCGGCAAGACTTCCATACAAAAAGTTATTTTCAACGGTATGGTTCCCAAAGAAACTTTCTTTCTCGATGCTACAATGAGAATTGTCAAGCATACATACGAGTGAGTATTTGGTTTCTCTATTTTTTTTGTAAGTAGTGTGTGATATGTCCCACCTCTAGCTCAGTTATTCCTCTCGAAATTTGGGACTGTCCGGGGAATATTACGGTAGAAACACTAGGAACACCACTGTCCGCCTTTTCAACATTAGTGTTTGTGATTGACATTCGAGTGCGTCCATACCTCACGGCTCCTATACGCCATACGGTTAAACCAATACTCATTACCAGGACCTATACAACCAACCCATTTCCCGACTCGTCGACTTCATCGTCGCATCTTATCGCCAAAACCCTTCCATCAACTTTGAGATCCTCGTACACAAAGCCGAAAAACTAAACGATGACGACAAGATTGAGAATTTCAGACAGATTAACGAGCGCGTGATGGATCGTTTATATGACGTGGCTGAATCTGTAGGCCCGTTGACTGCTGGTTCAGATTCTGGAGTCAATTTCATGGAATACGTCGAGCAACAAATGACAATCAACTTTCACCTGACCAGTATCTTTGATCATTCCTTGCATCAAGCCTTTTCCATTGTCCTACAAAAGCTCATCGACTCCCTGCCCTATATTGAAGACTTGTTGAACATATATTGTGCAGTGCGTAACAGGATCCGTCTTCCTCGCATCTGTTCCTTACACTCTCTTTCAGAATAGTCAGGCATCTAAAGCCTTTCTTTTTGATGCCCAATCTCGACTCTATGTCGCGACCGACGCGTCTCCTGTGGATTCAGTCACTCACAATCTATGCACTGATAACCTAGCAATGTTGAACGCGTTCGAAGGGTTATATAGGTAAACAAAGTCACTAGATTCGATTATCATATCTTTTGACTGTCTTTCCAGATCCTCGTCTGCCAGCCCAGCCCGGAGAAGGCGCGGAAACCCAGAACTTCAGTCGTCTTCATATACACCACCCGATGTTCCAGCCACCCCGCCTCCCTCCGCTGTGAACACCAATGGAACATTTCCCCTGGGCCTCCCACAGTCTCCATCCTCATCGGCCTCTTCTTCCAGAACTCGTTCCCCTTCCTCAAAAACACCTCAGACTCTAGGATTGACAGTAAACGACCATCCGCCCTCTTCCTCATCTTCATCGTCTTTGTTCCTACCATCTTATCCCGATAACAACAATCATCCCCCCTCCTCTACCATTCCCCATCCAGAATCCAAACATCATCTAGAAACGAATGTTGTTCCCGTTTCTTCTTCAACAAGATCAAATTGTGTACAGACGCCCCAAGATCTGTTTTATCCAAGCGGAGCAACGTCTATACACCCCTCTGCACTTCCTTCTTCGACTTACTCGACTGCAGGATCGACAGGGGGGTCGACGGGGTCGGGTATACCAGCACAGGGGACGACGATCATGTGGCATCTATTGACTGCGCCGCGGTTGGCTGTTGAGGACTTGCGCTTGGAGTTGGAGGGTACGAGTGAGAAGGAAAAGGGAAAATACTTGGAAAGAGGACTGACGACGGCGGCGGTGAATGGGTCATCACCCCCCTTCCAGACGTACCCGAACCCGACTCTGATACTCCTCGTTCTGTTACCTACGTCAGTATTTGAGAGTAGGAGGGGGTTGGTAGAGTTGAATGTGGTAGCGGTGAGGGAGGGTGTGCAAGAGATTGTGGATGTTGAGAGGGAGAGTAGGGGGACGTGGAAGTGATTCGGAGGAGTGGGGTGAGGGTTGGAGATGGTTTTGGTTATAGATATACTGTACTTGACGGTATGGTATAGTGCCGTTACAGCCTCGTTTCTGTTTTGCGTACGTAGTCTTGTTTTCCTCCTCTTCCTTCACGTCCTCCTCCTCTACGCCTTTTATGATGTTTAAAAGACTCATATATGCATATGCAGAATTATATCTTATAATGTATTTAGTTTTATACCTCCACAATATTTAGTAGCCTGTATGTAGAAGTTTTCTTTTCTTCCTTTTTTTCCTTTTTTTCCGTTGATATCGAGCGGTACGAACTTATATGGTTTAGTATACCCTGAAGGTATAAAAGAGGTTGCGAAAAGTTTTTATCAAGTGTCCAATACTCTCGAGAGAAAAGGGCGACCGGATCCTCTGGTTTACGGAGCGAGGGGTGGTCTGCCTTTTCTTTCTCTTTGATCTATAAGTAATCGGGGCGGAGGTTGACGTTGAGAGTTTAAAGGCGAGGAAAAATGGGGAGAACGCTTCACGAGATTGACCGGGATGTGTAGTACTGGGGACTCGGGAGCGTCACATTCTTGCAGTGTGGTGAAAGTTGAAACCATGATTCGTATACATTATTCTGAACAGAGATTGGCTTTTTGATTTCAGCTTGTTGCGTGCGATCTGAAGAAGATAACACATGGAATTTGATGTAGAATTTGCATTTGTGAGCCTACCCCCTCGCCCTCTCCTCGTCGGTCGAATATTCGATAACAGGTGCTATGATCTGCTTCTGTTCCCTGTGTCGCCGGTTATTCAGGCTTTGCAAACCCATACCGGATCGGATATACAAGTGGATAGTGGTATTGTTTCCGAGGTTGGCAAGGACCCGCGCAATTGGCCACGTGACCGCATTTCCACTCAACCATCATGTCCCGGCTACCGCGTGCAACGCTCGGCGGTCGGGGTTCCAGAGACTCAGTTTTCACTCGCGGACCAGCAGAAGTATATCGAGGAGATGCTCAGGGCTATCGATGTCCTGTCGATTTAGAAGAATGTGTTGCGTCGTTGGAGGACTGCTGCGAAGAAGTAAAGTTGCCTCTCGATCTTTTTACAAAAAATTTGTTTATTTTTCTTTCTTCCTGTCAGACGCATGAAATTGGAAACTTGCTTCGTGAAGGAACTCAAGATCTACCTAGAATGACGCGTATCCTCGAAAACCAGTTGGTATGGTGGATAATGACATTTTTTCCTACTCTCTGATTGAGTCTTTTATCAACAGGTGTTTGCTCTAGCGCCGTCTTCGACTCTAGAAAAATACAAGAAAGATCTTATAGACGAGGTGGAGCCGGCAGTCATGGAACTTGTAGACAAAGCTCAAGCGGGATTGCAAATGGTTGAAAAGAGAGAAAAGGCTCTGGAAATCAAGGTATGCCATCCTCCTGGCTGTGAATGAAGTTTAGGTCAACCTTTTCCAGCTTGAAGCAGCTCAGAATAGACCGGCTCTGACCCGCCAAACGACGGCCGCTCAGAAGCTCGAACAACGTCGACTTGCGGCTTTGACAAAGCAGAGGGAGCGATTGGAAGAGGAACTTCGTTCGCTGGAGAAGGAGGTGGTAGCGCTGGTGAGTCTTTGCCTTACTTTCTGCCCTTGTTATGGTTGAAGTGATACCATAATTAGGAACGAGCTGCTTTGAAGCCTTGATCTGGTCGGCGCTCATTATTTGGAGAAAGCGTACACATCGATACCTCGATACATATGCTTCGAATCGGCGAACAAAAAAAACAATACATGGAATTTCCAAAGCTGTTAGCAAGACACCTTATGAAATGGAGAATCAGCGGACTAGGAGTTTCCTGTAATCGATCTCGAATAAGGCAGAGAGCTACCATACCAACGGAATGGGTCCGGGTTTGTCCATCATTGACGCTGATATGGCCTCCCCATCCAGTTTTTGCAACTTTGCTGCTGTTGACACCTACGATGGACATTCTGTCTTCCCTTGCATAATTGGGAAGTGATGGCAGCGAGGGTTTGCACGGTGGGGTGAGTATAGAAGTGCGTTCTTCCCAAGTGCGTTATTACTGCAGGGTGCGTGGTTCAAACGTTATTCGCCATCTCTTCCGCCTCCTACTGCTGATGCGGCGTTCACTCTAGGTGGGACAAGCATTTTCTCCCTTAAGCTTTTGGATGCTGGTTTTCTTGGTCCCCTTTTCCGTCCTTTTTGTGGCATGGTCGCTTATTTTCAGTACGATTGTAACTTGCAACTCGCGAAGACTGAGCAATGAAAACGCTCATCCACTACTCCACTGTGAATGCACTTTCTGGTCTGTTATTTTCGATAACCCCCACGTCGATGAAACGTAGGTGTTGAGAAAGTATATCTTTATCATCTTTTTCCTGCTATCGCTCGGCAGTGCCTCAGCGAAGGGGTGGAAGCAAATTGGACTATGCTTTTTAAAACGGTAGCGCTGGATTCCTCCTCCCGATGAATCTGTAGACTGTTGTACAACTCAGCAAGATTAATATAGTGGACTAGTAATAATAGTAGTGTGGTGTGATCGAGATGATAAGGCCCGCCTAGCTCAATCGGATAGAGCGTCAGACTCTTACGTAAGTCAGGTGGGATCTGAAGGCTGCGAGTTCGACCCTCGCGGTGGGCTATTAACAAGTCATCTGTAATTTTTGTTTCTCTGTCTTCGGTACATGCCGCCAAGCACTTACCGTATCAAAAACCTATTTGATATGCAGGACAAGATGCTTTACGGACGAAAACAGAAGTGACAAGGCTGCCTGCACAGTTGTATACTGTACGTACATGTATACAGATACAGAAAATGAAAATCGGATTAACATTGAATCTTTATAATGTGTAGATAAATTACTCAGGATCTTCGACTCCAGCAAGAATCAAAGCTTCAGCTCCAGGGCGGGCAGTAAACGTACAATCAAAGTACGGAGGACGGCTTTTTTTGCGGTTTATGTCAGTAATCTTCTAGCTTCGCTTCGAGAGGAGCAAGATTCTGTTGAAAAAACTCTTACCTGTTCACAGAGTTTGTGTACTCAATATGGGATGGATCGAGCTGTTTACCGTCCTTCCCAATTGGTTCACCGATATCATACGCGAAAAGGATCGATGCAGCGGTGATCCACATCAAATCCCGCCCTATAACTGCACGAGCGTATTTTTTTCTTTAGTCTTGGAGCTCAAAAGGCCAATGTAGAAGGTTACTTTACCTCGACCAGGACATACTCGTCGACCAAACCCAAACGCGCCCTCTGGATCAGGAACAGCTGGATTTCTTGTCCCGTCAGGGAAAAGAAAACGTTCAGGATTGAAGTCATGAGGATAGAGTCCATAGATAGATGTGTCGTGAAGGACCGCCCAGGTGTTTGGACAGATCAGGGTACCTTTGGGAATCAGGTAACCGTTGTAATAATCATCTTGAATGACGGAATGGAACACTCCAAGCGGAGCTAGAGGATTCCAACGCAAGACTTCACTGATCAGAGCGTCGAGGTAGGGAATCTTTCCGTAGTCGGAAAATTCTGGAAGACGATCTTGACCAATAACAGACGTGATAGCTGTGCGAGCTTTGGTTTGAATGTCGGGGTACAAGGCGATGGCTAGGATGAGAGAAGAAAGTGTACCGACGGTCTGGATGATGTAACGTAAGAGAAAGGATAAAAGAGATTTAATTGGGTTTTCTTACAGCCCCTGCACCTCCTGCAAATACGAAGTGAGTATAGAACGATGGACAAAGGGTCTTTCACAAACCTAAGTATGCCTCGGCGAGAATACTGCGCATCTGAGGCTCCGAGTATTGGTTATCCGGATCGTTCCTCATCGAGAGAATGATATTAGAAGCTACTGAAGGTACTGCAGTGCCTGATTCCTGAAGAAAGAAAAAGAACATGTTATGGAAGTCCACGGAGCTGAAGGGAGGGGGTAGTCAACGTACTATCTGAGATTTTACAAATTCGTACGGGGCACTCTGGACATCGAAACTGAGAGATCGCCATTCTAAAGCCTGACGCCTAAATCGTGCCCCAGGAAACCAAGTTGGTATGTGCTTGATGACAGGAAACATGTCGACTTGAAAAATTCATCAAGTCAAGGAGTACACATTTAGGGGGATGAAAGTATGGCTCACCGAGGTAAGGCGACATAAACACCTGGGTGAGTGTTTGTACCATTGACTCTGCGAGACAGACGAAATAATCATCTTCTGTTTTTGGAACAATCCCATATGTCGCGGAGAGGATGGCGTCAGCTGAGGTGCTAAGTACAGGGACCTTCATCAGTGGAAAGCTCTAAATCGAAAGGAAAACTTTCAAGTCGTACAGTTGAAGCTCTCTAGAATAATTAACAGAACTCTTCAGAAGCCGTACAAGAAGGCGCCGAGCGGATTGCACTTCATGGGGTCTGACAATGTTGTTGTCAAATTCGCGCATGAATGTGCGACGGTGATCTGATAAAGGGTCCCATCAGTTGACCTGAATATGGGTCAAGTTAGACACCGTACCCTTCCATTGACTACCGTATGGCATTAAGCCAAAAATCCAGGATAAACCCATACTACACAAACATTAAATGGGTACCTGAAGCAGAACATAATTCAGAAACGGACAGTTCACTGAGCATGGTGGACTGAGGTCTGAGGGAGTATGAGTGTGAATGAACATCGAGCAAGATATCATCAACCTTACCTATCTGAATAGATTGAAGATCGTTTCACCATGAGATCGTGTACAGCGCGGTGGGAGTTGAGGTAGAGAATCGAGGAGCCGCCAACGCGAAGGAGAAGTAGATCAGACCCTGGAAAGATTATTTTGAATGAGAACATTCGAAGAGGGTGCAAGAAAGAACTGACCATTGTCCTCGGTCCATTTCAAGAACACTTTCCATGGGTCTTTTGTTGGGATATCGAGGATATTTCCAATGATGGGTAATCCTCTCGGACCTGGGGGACAAGGGAAAGTAATAGTCCGTCGACGAAGGAGAATGAAAGCAATAATCGCTGCTGATGCACATAAAGAGAATGTAATCATGTTCAGAGAAAGGGGTTGTTGTTAGAAGGCTGGTATGTGCTCGGGGTTTTAAAGAAAATTGAGAGAACAATGCGATGGAAATCGGGGTCCATTCTTGAATGTAAAAAAAAGATAATGTAGATCTTGAAGAGTGTCAAGCGCAGTGCTAGTGCCCGTTTCGTGGGGCCAGCGGCGCACAAAATGTACTATGCAGACCGCTGTCAATATATGTTTCATTTGTCGACCTGCAGTGGTGCCAGTCAGAAAACTGACATCATGCTTCCTGGTGAGAAAAATCTATGGTAAGGCCACTAAAGCAGATATTCACGCATCGGGGATTGTTATGTCAAACGGCAGTACCAGCTAGCAGTATCCTACAAAAGATGAAAGGGATCTTTTGTCCTGTCTCGTAAGATATTTTGGTGTAGCTAGAGCGGATGGAGCTTGACTGTTATTTAGCGATTACCTCGAATGACGATCTTCCAGCATCTAGTGGTTTGAATGACTGATTGCCCCAAAATGCACCAAGCCCAATTTGCCAGAATTTTATTTTGAGATGTGTGGGCAGTAAACATCACAGAAATTTCGGCTACAGTCATTCTAGACTGGGTTTAGCACGGTACACGGCGATGTGCGATACATGACGGGTGTAGGGCCACCTCTAAAGAGGTTCAACACGACAGTAGCATCCTCTGGGTCTTCAATCGATTTCCTTTCAGCTTCGGAATCCGAGGACAGCTACGCAAAGGGAAAGTTTGAGTGCACGTTCGGGCTGGAATGTTGTGAACAGAAAGGGCCCTGCCACCGGCCCGAGATTTATGCCGAATGTATTTATCCAAATCAAGACTCAACGCCGACCCACGACCTAATCCATTTTCAGCGCACAAAATTTGACTTGACGCTAAAAATAAGTGAGCCTACAAAAAAAAATTTGTAGCAGGGCAAACTCTTGGGCATCGGATAAAGTACTCGACTGCCCCAAGCAGATGGTAGCCTAGTACAATCACTCCTCTTTTTTTTTTTTGTTTTTTTTGGCGCGACAGGTCCTGCAGGCAGGCTAGCAGAAAGCACCAATAGTAGTAGTAAGTATGGAGATAACAGAACGCATCGCGTTCCGGACAAGGAAAAGCAGTATCGGCTACAAAATATTGGAGTTGAATGCGCGAGCCCTACGAGTCGTAGAGAACGCCACCTAGAATGACTGCGTCACTTCTATGCAGTTTGTACCTTTTGTTACTTTGAACAAATTCTATTTCGTGCTATTGTATGTGTGCTTATGAAAAAACTGACCATAGTGAAACTACACGGTGCAGAACACCGGTTTCATTGATTGACTCTTGACCAATTCAAGCTGGGCTTAAGTATCGACCTATTCAAAGTCTGTTGTACTCTATCAACATACTCTATAGCTGGTCCCTGGAGCGCCGCGACTCCTTTGCCGAGACATGACGTCGGACGTTTAAGCAGGAGAGAATCGATTGTCGATTGTCTTGGTGCTCGCCATCGTTCAAGAAAACGACACGGACACCGACGTTCGGGGTCTACGTTTTGCCCTATCATTGACACGGACGGGCCCGCGGAGAATGAAATAGCAGGATGAAAAAATATGAAGGGGCACCGGCATTTGCTCCCAGCTGCGGGGACTTGTCATCGAACTAGAGTGTGCGTCGAAGGCGTAAATGGAGAACCTACAGCGATGATATGCAGATTCTGCAAATTCGGGAATTGAAACCGGTCGTGAGAGTCGGCCGCGGAATGACAAGGTCGGACCCACTTCCACCGATGCAGCCGTTACTCTGTCGGAGAATGAAGACGACAGGAATCGGTTGGTCAATTCGAAATTTACTACTACTAGCCTGTAGGTTGACATCGGCGGAGGCCGCTCGGTCGGCTACATATGAGGCCTAAAAACGACCCACTACCCACAAGTTCAATGATGGCTAGGCCTGCGTGTTAAAAAAATGTATTTCGAATTTCTGAAGGAGATGGAGTTGAACTATAATGGCATACGAAGGAGCATAACCAAGCCTCAAGGGTATTTGACCGGATAATAGGCTAATATAGAATTAAGCTAAAGCAAACATCTTTCAAACAAACGGAACTGCTACTAAAATTGATTAAATGGATTTGTACTCGAGTAAAGGCCCAAAAAAATTATAAGGCTGGTACGGTAAGATGATGGATGGTCAAAGAAAATGAAAAAAAAAAAAAAAAAAGAGGACAGAAGAGTGCCATAACTAAAAGTGAGTCAAACCCCTGATATGATCAACCACCGAAGCAAAATTTGTATTCCATCCCAACTCTTTGAGTGCAGTAAGTGAAAGAATCAAGCAAAAGACATAGGTGTAAATCTAGCGCGGCATGAGTTCTTTGAACGGAACTTAGAAAGTCGGAAGCGAACAAGCATACCATATAAGTCTTATGGTCGTATCGCGGACCATTCTGCTTCTGCAGAATACGATACCCGATGAAGATATGGGCACCAACGAGTAGAGCAGGTGAAAGGGCCAATATGCCACCTATCCAGAGTCCTAGCAATGATAGAGGGATCAAGGTGTACGTTATGATCCACCTGCATTTGAATCGCCAACTGCAATAGGCAGAGTGTAACGTCCTATGATAGCGTCGCCTTTGATATCGCGAATGTCCTGGATTTGGGTCAATAACCCTGTCCAGGCCGACATTGCGAGTGCGTGACGTTCGGCTTGGGGAGTCAGAGGTGCGATGCTTTTCCATGAACCGCGGAGAAGGGCCCAGGTACCGATACCCATCCCGAGACAGCTTTTGACGAACCAATGGTTCCCGTAAGGCGTCACGGTGAGTAAAGCGGTAACGAGGACCCACACTATTGTCTCTACCAGGAGACTAGGGTTGAATAGCGCGACAGAGATGAACACCGCAAGTGTTAGAGCCCAGCGTCGTTTAGCACCTGCGAGTGTGACTTTTCCAGAAGGAAGAGGACGATCTGGTTTGTTGATACGGTCCTCCTCAACGCCGACAATCTGATTGGAGAGATTGAAGAAGTAGACGAAGGGAGTAAGCCAGAGGACGAGGGAAAGATAGCTGCTGATGATGCTCAACCCATTAGGAAGGGTGCACATCGCGCCGATGGCAAAGAGAGAGCCCGGGATGATGGTCGCGGACCAATCTCGCCAGGAGAAGCCCAGAAAGATGTCAATTTCTCGAGCAAAAACGCTGAAGTACGCTGACTTTGTTTGCAATAGATGACTGCATTATGGGGTGGTAACAAAGAAGATAATCCCAACATCGCTTTTTATTTGCCCATGCATATGTACCCGTGTATTAAGCTGGATTGAGTTGAGGTCTGGACTCAACATTTTTCGAAATGGGACACACCGATAACGTATTGCAGAAAAAAAATTCTCAGTCTCTGGGCACGTATATGTGGGTCCTCACTAGATCACTTTTGGAGAGACCGTTGCTGTTGAGACACAACTCTACTTTGGCGTTGTCTGAAAATGGTGGACTAATCTTCAAAAGGTATACCCACAAGACACGGCGGATTTCTCGCGGATTTCATTAAATCTGATATCACACATGTCGTGCCCATTGCCCATTGCCCAGAGACAACCCTGAACCAAGAGGGAAGAGGCCAAATTAAAATTTGCTGGAGATAGGAATGCACGAACATGGCCTGTACAGATCTCGCCTATGAAGATCGGATTGAATTTTGCCTGCGGCAACTCCAGTTTAACGGGGATAAAGATTGAAATACAAAATAGAAATAAAAATCTGCCATCAGGTGGCGGCAAGGTAAGCAGCCTGAGGAGTGTATGGGGCTAGTGAGAGTTGTACACAGGTCAATTCGTCGATTCTGAGCGAGGAATAAAAGAGATTTGGATGGTCAATCGATGAATGGCGGATAGCAATCATGACTTACGAGGAAAAAACTATCTCCGAGACTACAAGTGTCCACAAATGCAGAAGCTATACTTGGCTCTCGAACGCCCCGGATCTTGTTTGACTTGCTTGACATGATAAGCAAAAGCGATAGCACTGTATGATTTAGAGCGGCAAATCAGACAAATCAGATCAATTCGTGCTAACGGAGGAAAGACTAGAATTTACATAAATGACCATAGCAGTTACCCTAGCGTGTAAAAGACGGCGGTTTTTACCGCGAAGAGAAAGGCAATGGCACCACGAATTTAGGCTCCGACTTCGGGGTCGGACTTTGAAGAAATTTGCATGGTCCCTTCAGGTAAGACGATTGTGGAGCCAGTGTTAGCCGCACAGGAGCGTGCTAGTAAAGCCAACCGGGGCACGTGATTTAGGCGCTGGGTTACTGGCGCTAATCAATCGGCCCGAAACCGGCACGTGCATCCGGGGACTTCCGGGTCTTGTCCGAGCCTAGACCTTTCATTAAATAATATTTCTGGTCCAAGACAACAGATTATTATCGCCACAAAATGCTATAAACAAAAAAGACCCAAATAGGGCCAACGAGTCGCTATCATAAAACACCCTTTTTTCTGTCAAGTTCAAAAAATTTCACTGAATCGTAACCCGTGGACCCCCCCCCCCCTCAAGCGACCTAGAGATTTTCCATTCGTCATCATGGATGAAATCCCATTGATCAACAAGAAACGAGAAAGATTACTGGTTCCTAAAACGGAGTTGACAGTGAACGTACCAGTGACGGTGATGGAACCTGGATCGGACTCGTCCTCGTCGTCGTTGGATGGAAATCTTTCGAGTCTATCTAGTCGTACCGGGACCTCCTCCTCCTCCTCTTCAATCGGTGATGACCCTCGCAACGGCGTAGCGCAGCGTTACTATCCAGGCCTTGGAGAAACTCGTACTATGCCGCGTACACCAGCTGGTAGTACCAAACGTCAAGGAAATCAGTCATACCCTCCTCATACGCCGCACACGCCTGGAGAAGGAGGAGAGTTCAATCATAATATCCATGAAGGCCAAACCTCATGTACATATCCCTTTGGCCCTCTCCATAACACCAACGACGAGTGCGACGATAATGATGACGAAATCGAATTCTACGACGACGATTACGGAGACTACATGGACGACTGGGACGAACGAGAGTTGACAAGGGAAGAGTATATGATTCTTTTGGAGGAGATGAGACAGGCAGCTGAAGTATCTGTGTGCGAGGGGATGATGGAACAGCTCGAGTTGAGGGATGTGTTTGAGAAGGCAGTGGATGAGATGACGGGGGTGAAACCTGATCCCGAACGAGGCATGGGTGTCAAGAGAAGGAGGAGCATTTGAATGGACTCGTAAGGACATAGTCGTATGGATGCCACTCGTCTGGTTCCGAATCTCTGTCTTCGCCGGACCGTCTGAGTCGTTCGCAACCGAGTCCATTGACAAGTAAATAGTAATTATTTTACAGTACATGTAAGAGTATACGTGTTATGTACTGTCTTCATGATATCGATTCCCAATTCAGAACAGGAAAGCAAGTACTTCGTATAAAAAATCGAAAACGGGGAAAGGAATGGGATGCTGCCAAAGGAAGGTAATGGGTTTATCGGTCTGCAATCTATATAAAAAGAAAAAATAGTCCATATTTTAGTCCATTGAATCAAAACGCGGTCTTAAATCCTCAAGTAGAATGAATGTAGGGAGGGGATGTCGGAGTGGAACATGTTTCTGTTTTGTTTTTTCGTAAACATCATCAAACCAGAGCAATCAGCGACCCGACCAAACAAGCCATGGCTGTAAACACCATATGCACTTCCGACACAGGCAAAGCACCACTCGATTTCGACTCGTTCGATGAGGAAGAACTGCCAGAGGTGGACGGCGAAGAGGTGGAAGAGGTGGTAGTGGAACTTGTCCCGTTAGGATTGACAGATACTCCATTCCAATAATCCCTAATGATGGTAGAAGCTTGTTCGGCTAAACCATAAGTCGGCGCTCCGAGCTGCAAATGGAAAAAAAAAACTCATGTTAGTATAATACTCAGAAAAATTGGAAACCCCCCCCAAAAAAGGGAACAACGTACATGACTTGAAAGCTCAAACGGGTAAACACTCGCATCAGCAACTCGTACATTCGAAGTCCCATGCACAATCAAATCCGGTCCAACGACACCTCCCATATCCTGCGGCAACATCGCACACGATCCAGTAGGGTGATACTCTGTCCCAACTGCTCCCTTCAACCATGTCTCCCAGTCGGCATCGGTACTCACACTCGACCCAGGTGTAATTTCTCCAGTGAGATAAGTTGACAGAGGAGCAGCTTGAGACACTTTCCGCGCAAGCTTGAGTCCTTCTCGCATGATCGTCAGATCGGCAGCATGTACTAGATAGTTCGGGTTAAGGAAGGGAGAATCAAACGCAGAATTGGAAGTAATGTATAGTTCTCCTGCGCTAAGTGGGTGTTGGATCGCAGCTTGGATGAGGAGAGAGCCTGCACCGGTGATCGCCATCAAGAGTTCGATTTGACCACTGTTACCTTGATAGAATTGATTTGCGATGGTGTTGTAGATCTGTTTGTAACCTGCTGCGACGGTGGTGTCGCCAAGTGGGAGCATGCTGGATGCGGAGCTGTCAACTGCGGATTGGGCGGAAGAGATGAGGGAGGAAGCGGCGGATGAGCCGAGGAGAGTCGTTAGGTTCACGTAGGCGGTCGCAGAATTGATGAAGGAGAGGAATTCGGGGGTGTTGACTCCGTCAGCGTGCATGTCGCCGGCTGTCTCTGCACTGGTGCTGTAGACGAGACTGGCACTCTGCCCAAAGCAATAAGTATCTTGTTGGAAGAAAGGAGGAGAAGAGAGTCCACGTACTAAATGATCTTGCAGGCGCTGTCCAACTCCAGGTAAATCTAGCTTGACGTCTACGCCGGCGGCCTGGAGGTACTTTGATGGTCCAACACCACTTAGCTGCAGAACCTGCGCACTACCGATAGTTCCACCAGCCAAGATGACCTCCTTGTTAGCATTGACGGTCTGCTTGGCTGCAGTGGCAGAGGATGCCCATTGCACACCTGTCGCAGTCAGATTACTGGACGAGGATGAGGATGACCAGACAATATTGGTGACCGTTGCAGATGTGAGAATGTCTAGGTTTGAACGAGGCGGTAGCGAGTCAATGTACCCAGAACGAGAGTATGATCTCGTCCAGTTCGACGGGTTGATAGAGGACGTGGCGATGTATGCACCGGAATTATCGCCACCAGCCGAGTCTGCATTAGCGGGAATGCCGAGTGTGGATAGTGAAGGTGTCCAGTTACCTATGATACTGAAGGTCTCTCCCGGGTATGACCAGTGAATTGGACCACTGGATCCATGCGAGGCAGCATTGTATTGGATTCCTGCTTCAGCAGCTATCGCGTCGGATGGGGCGCCAAACGTTTCGCTCTTTTTCATAGCTGCATAAAACGAGTCCCATGTCCAGAACTCATTATCGTCATTGCTTGCAATTGAATGGATAGCGTTAATCTCTACTTGATTTGGTCGGACGAGGTACATGCCGTTGATAGCGGATGAGCCGCCGAGTACTTTGCCTCGGGGCCAGGCAATGTTCCGGTTAGAACAACCGGATTGCTGGGCCGTCTAAAGGGAACTGAGAAATGACCGAAAAATAAAAGAAAGGCGGGAGCTCTGACCTGGTAAGCGTAATCGTATTCTGATCCAACAAGAGAAGCATAGTACGTATCGGCCGGGGTGTCTAGGCCGCATGAGATATGTAAACCGCTTGTTGATATACGACTTGGCAACTCACTGATCTGAGCTATATTCGCGTCGCCGGTCTCTCCAGCCTCGAGAACGAGGACGGTGTGGTTTGAATCTTCCGACAACCTCGAAGCCAATACTAACCCGGCCAGACCACCGCCTACGATAATAAAGTCATACGAGCTCTGAATTTCGGAGCTACCGGAAACAATATTTCTGGCATAGAGATCTTCCAAAGGCTTGGCTAGGACGAGGTAGAATGTTGAAGCGAGTGTAAGGATGGTAGCAGTGGTCTTGGAGAACGACCACATTCGTAAAAGCAGCGTCGATGGTAAGAGTCGGGAAGGGAAAGAGATGAGTAAAATATTGAGGCCCGCATGATATTATAAAGAAGAACCGGACAGTACATGCCGAAGGGGGTATGGACGTCAGGCACGAATCACTCGAGTGTGAAGGTGTCCAGTTAACCCCGGCCTAGCCTCGGCCCGACCCCTCGCGATCTGCCCTAGGCAAAGAGGCTCCGCAGACTATAACTGAGGTGCGACTTGAGCGTGGTTCCTCCGCAACCGTCTCCCGGAGACCTCTCTCCGATTCTCTGTACACATACTTCGCAGAGAAAAAAAAAGGAATCGAGAAAGATACAAGCACGCCACAAATTTTGCGAAAGCGTCCAGTTCACTGATCCAGGTCAATATCACACCCGCCCGTTGTACTACGGCCCGCCTAGCTCAATCGGATAGAGCGTCAGACTCTTACATTGGCGGGATCTGAAGGCTGCGAGTTCGACCCTCGCGGTGGGCTATGACCCCGTTCCCCAAGACGTCCCCAACTTTTTGCCTGTGTATAATAGGCTTCGGGAATTCCGATCCTTTTCTATGCAAAACAGGTTGAAACTTATGCTCCTTCCGAATCTCAAACAGCTCTTGCGGGCATACAATTAGACAATTCACTGCCGCACAAAGCTCGAGTCCCATGATAGCTGACAAAAGGCAACATTGTGTATTGACGGTGAAATTATAAGCTTGATCGTTACAGTAGGGATGCGCTGCTCACTCCCCTCAGAGTTGCTACATTCTGTCCCGTCTTGGCATGGACGAACTTCAAACACTACGCGAAGCAGGATATGAAACATTACAAGCACCAGATTTCACATCTTTGAGCGTTTTTGACTTTTATTCCCATCTCGATCAATGGTGTTATCGTCGCGCTTCCGTTTCTTGCCCCTCTCTCCATCTAGACAAGCATGGAATAAGGTCAGAAAGTCCCAAAACGATAAGAAGAGAACGAGAAAAATAACGGACCCGGGAGAACACCCTGGACGAACGAGGAGGACTCCGAACTCTCTTCCTCTGAAACAATCTCTCCGGGTTCCACTTCCTCGTTCGCTGGTCGGGTCGGCTGGAAGTCATTCAGAATGGTCTGCCCATATCGCGGTTGTTGCCAAACACGACCTGACGCGGAGGAAGCCAGATTCTGTGCACGGCCGTATGGGCCAAACGAACTGACATATCCAACTGGAGGAAATCGGAGAGCATGCGGGTTCCCACTGCCACTAGAATTGAATTTGGGTGGATTTCCTCGATGCTTGACGAGCTGTACGACTTTCTTTTGACCCGCCTCATACAGAACCGCCGCTCGTGCATCTTCATTTGAACTGTACTCTGCGGGAACTGTATACTTGCGGGATATTTCACCATTCTTGTTCAGCATCGCAGCTGGTGTGTTGCTTCCCGGAAGGGGAGGGACGGATATCTTAAGAGTACAGCCAATCTCTGGGAACAAATAAATGAATTTTTTTCTGCTGAAAAGTCAAGGCTGGAAGTAGGCGACTCACTGCCTTTGCAACTCATATAATGGATGGCAGGAACCATTTTGGGGTCTATTTCCTGACATGCAGTCATTAATTGGGGCCAGATGACTTTGTTTGCATGATGATGCATGGATTCCGGAACGGTCTTTGTATCGACAGAAGTAACGGCCGCTCCTTTTCCAGGTATAAACGACCGAAAGAAGTCTCCAATACCATCCGACATGGCCTGTAAGCACACGGCCACTTTCGCTTTTTTCTTTTTAGAGAATCGAGGTTCCGCAAGATAGCTTTTGGCTTGTTTCGGGTCAGAGTTGGGATCCTCGATGCGTAGCAGATTACCGTGCCCTAGAGAAACCAGCCATTGTTTTGAGCAATGCTTGTGAATAAATACAGAGTAAATAATACTCACGTTGACCACAGAGAAGGGTATGATAGTGCTGTTGAAGAGGAGAAGCGCGATGTTTGTTGGCCACTTGAAAGAGTGTGTTGAACCAGCTCATGATGTTCTTTTCGGCATTATCTGGATTTGTTTCGAACTCGGCTTCAGGAAGCGGCCGAGGAAGAGTCTTCATAAAGTCCTCTATACTTGCCCATATCTCGCCCTCGTTGTCCTCGCCCACATTCCCTCGAATTGCCGTTAATGGATCCGCTGACAATCTAGCCTGACTTTGGTAAGATTTAATGAACTCTAAAACGCCGTTGTCGATGGCAATTTGCGCGCAGGTACGTTTGGGCTCAGAGGGAGTGTTTTCGGGGGTAGAATAGACGCGAAAGGCACGCTTGTCAACACGAGAAACTTGGACGCGGAGAACAGCGCCATTTTCTGAATAGTGATAGGTATATGAGAAAAAGCGTTGGAATACTCCACGAACCGTATGTAAACCATCGAGGAGGTCGGAGACCCGGCCTATATCGAATGAAATAATTATCGATTATCTTCACGGGATCTGTCTCGTCTTCCGGAGAAACTGGGTCCCATGCTGCAGCGAGCTCAAGTCCCGCATGCGTTCGCTGCGACTCGTCTTTCACGATATGCTCTGCGGCATGAACTTTGGAGCCTGAATCGAGGAACTGTGAGCCATGTCTCCCTTGGAATTCAAAGTCATAAATCAAGCGCACCGTTATCGCCTAGGGTTTCAGTATTGCCCTCTAAAGAACACACGCCTGCTTTTCCTGGGGCGTCTTTTGCATTCTGAAGTTTCTGTCCTGGTGGGGAGGCGTCTACTATCTCTGCGTTCGATGCGGTATAGTACCACGGTGATGTTGCATTGGCGAAACCATGATCGTAGCGAATTGGGGGCAGGTCTGACTCGGATATGCTGAGAAATTCTTCGACAGAAATTCCTCCAATGGCCCTCAGATTTTCAGCGAAATGTTCAGAGGGTGTAAGCTTAGGCTTCCCATGGGGCTCCAAATTGATGAGGGAGGTTAGCGAAGAGGGTATCGGATACATGAATTCATGGGACACTCATGAACGTTTGAGCAAAACTCGGCCAATTAGGCGCTTATGCAGCCAACACGTATCGAGCAAAGCTGGGTACATACTTTTACTTTTAGTAGATTCGTATTATACTTTTATCTAAGATTTGTTCATTAAAAGGGAACTACATTAACTCCGTCTAGGGTAAACCTGCACTTGCGGCCTGACACCCAGCCTCATCCCGCTGACGTCCACGGCGATCTTATCCCCAATCCAGAGAGATTCCACAACTTGTTCCGAGCGCTCAACAAGAATGGCCTTGACACCAAGAGCGTCAAGATTTACAGCTGCCTGCCATTTTCTTGTGTCGCGGTTGACCTCTGGAGCCGAAGTGAGTGTAGCAACAAGATTTTGGAATGGGCCGGGATTTGAAGAAGAGGAAGCTGTACCAAGGTCCAACGAACTCGAGGTAAAAGCATATCCTGTAGGATTATGTGCCTCGATCCATTTCATCAACCACGCAACATTCCACCAAGCCTGATGCTGACCCTGTGTACGCTTGCTTAGACGCTCAGCGGCGCCGTTATGGATCGCGAAATCATCGAGCCATTCTTTGCTGAACAGTACTTTATTGGAAGTGTTAACTCCAAGAAGAGACGGCCCAGTTGAGGACGAAGAACGGACAGCATGTTCGTACACCATGGCATGCTTGAGCTGCCAATGGACGATCATATCTGCATACCGTCTCAATGGACTCGTCGCCTTCGAATATCCATCGTCGGCCGAGATGCCAAGACCCCAGTGCTCCCTTAGGTCAGTCGAGTATCCAGCAATACTTTCCCCAACGATGTATTTCATGAGATGGGCATTGTCGGTTTTTATGTAGCCAGTATTCGTCCGTGCATCGAGTATCTCAGCTAACGCCTTCTCCGACTGAATGATAGGAGGATTGGCCCACCTCCGAATCATAGGGATATTGTGATCTCGAGCAAACATCGACGCAGTTCGTGAGCCAAGTTTCATCATTTCAGCGACTAAAGAGCGTGAGCCGAGGTCATTCCCGTCATGGGTTGCGACACGATAGGACAGGGAGGGGAAGCCAGAATAGGTGTGCACAGGTATGTCCTTAGGGTACGGCGACGCCACGCTAGGCTGGAGACTCTTGTCCCATACAACCGGACTATCGAAATCTGGCCACTGAGCATTGTAAATATCGCCTTGAGAACGAGAAAAGGTGAACACATTATCCCGATGTCTTCGACGAACGAGCCCTTGGGAGGTTTGGTACAGAAGCTTTAAATCTTCCGTTGCTCGTTCAGATAACGAAGGGAAATTCAGGGGAGCAGGTTTCCCTCCAAAAGGATATTGGTTCCTGTCAGTGGGTATCCCGAGAGCGGCGTCCACGGCTTCGTATGAGGCAATGACAAGTTTTCGTATGAGTCCCGGTCTGACAAGGTAATCGAGTATTGTTCCCGAGGTGGTATCAAATTTGAGAGAAAATGTCAGAGTTGGTTGGGCCTTCCCTTCGCTTGAATCAGCCAGGCATCCCAGCGAAAGTCCGTAAGTGGGATGGTGCGTAAGACTTTTAGGAAGCATTGAATGTGTCGTTTGAAGAAAGTATGTACTCTGTGTCCGAGCCTCCGCTTGTTTTGCAAGGATATGAGTAGGAGGAAGTAAAGAGGAGGGATCAGCGACATGAATATGAACCCACACAGTTGATGGTTCATTGTGAATGGGCTCGATCGATAATCCATCATCCAATTCTTTTGCGCCCACATCGTCAATGACATAAACGGGCATGTCCCCAAAGTCATGTCGGATAGCTTCGGCAATATCATTATGATAAAAGTCTTCGGGGCCTAAGATTTGACCGACAGGTGTATGAGGACTTCGTCGATACTTGTCAAAGGAGCGCTGGACAATGTCGTCACCCTCAAGCTTTTGAGTCCCGTCCAGGTCGAATCCCATGTTCTCTCTGAGTTCTGTTAGATTCTGCCATGAAGTCACAGCACCAATATCGAGAAGAAATTGGTGAACGGTATGGTCAAAGATATCGATATCGACACCTTCGTAAATCCGCTTCAAAATCGCTTGGACAATGGGGAAGAAGGGATCTTGCTGAGAACGATATTGCGGCCGAAGAGACTGGACAAGAAAAGTCAAAATCTGAACGTCAGAAGGAGACCAGGTGTGGTTTGGGTTGATCTCTTTCGTGGGGGCTCCTAGGCGAGATTTAGTTCTCGTTTGCTTAAGGATCTCTTTTGCCTTCTGGATGAACGCTTCAATTCTGCGCTCTTCGTCGCCCTCCCTTGTCCATTTGTTAAGCAGTTGGTACCGTTTGACATCCGCCAATGGTCTGACATCGAACCTTTTGGAGGTGCCATAGTCGTGACTGATCACGAAACGCAGGGGATTTGATGCGAGATATTTGTGAGCTGCGAATATGTGAGCCAACGTTGGCTGACGATTGGGCAAGAGTAATCTGGCAACTTCGCTAACAGAAGTTTCTCCCCACTTGGTTTCGTCATCTTTCCGTCGGACCGTCCCATACACATCCAAACCACGACTGGCTACAACATTAATCGCGTCCTCGCAGTCTTTTTGTATCACCCTCAGGTTTTTCAGCACTTCCACTCTAGCAGCCAACTCGGCGTTGTCTGAAGCCACTGAGCCGGATCCGCACCTCGAAGCTAGATTGGCCGAAACAAAGTTTGGGACATCGAATAAGACATCATCAGCAGTATGGGCCCAAACTTCTCCTGATGTGGTAAGCGAGATGAAGGACTGTTTGCGGTCAATATAGTCATAGCCGAGAACTACAGCATTAGTGGCAATAGATGCTCTGAATGATAAACACAGTGAGTGAAGGCATAGATGTGAGGGAACCTTGCACACACACACCTTCGTAGCTCCACAAAAGATCCAGGTTCCAGCACTAGATTGCTAGCCTCACTTGTCACGGCTTCAACACTAGAGAGTGTACTATCCTTAGTTCCTTCCTCAGCATATAAGAATGCAATTTTATTTAGTGAATCCGCTCTCTGAGCTTTGACCGAAGAAATTTGACTTGCAAGGCGCTTGAATTCGCCGTCTGGTGAAATTTGTTAATACGAGTAATGGTACCAGCTAAACGGTCGAAGCATACTGGATGTAGGCCTGTGTTTCCACCCGGGAGGAGGAGACGCGCTCTTCTTCACCAGTGATTCTACATGGTCCGTGAACAGCTCAAATTGTTTGTCGGATGGCGCAGGGCGAGATGGAAGGGGGTTCTTCGGTTTTAGCACAGTTGACCATGGCTTTGATCCCGTACTTTTCTTGTGGTTTTTCAAAGTAGCTGAGGTGGAGGAAAATGATGATTTCGAATCAACCGTGGCCACTGGCTGCAGAGTCCTTGAAACTGAACAAGCATAACGTGCAGTCGATCCACAGACGCCGTACATCGACCTAATGTAAAAGAAATAGAGCAACTATTAAAGGGCGGAGACTGCAGCAAGACTCACCACGCGAAAGAATGTCAAGGAACGGGACAACGAAAACCTTGGCCGGCAAAATCGCCGGCAGGCAGTGTATTCAACCACACCGGCGTCCAAAATCTTTGAGGCGAAGCGTAGCAAATCCATATTATTAAAAGTGGTATCTACATTGTCCCTGGGTACATTACTTACTTACTAACTTAACTAACTTGATCAAACAAAAAAGCTCATGGGACACCCATCTCCGCTCCCACAATTTTCAAGCAATCTCTCGCAAGCATACGAGCATCCAAGTGCTCCAGGTGCAACTCGTTTCCGCCTGTGGAGTTCAGCGACATAGATACAAGTCTAACGTGGGCCCATGCTTCTGGAGTTCGTCTAGGAACTGCAGCAATCTCACATAGCAACGCATAAAAGCTGAACAAATGTCCAACGGGTGAGCGCCTCAGTGCGTCAGATATTAAAGTCATAGATGCAAGTTCTGCGCCATTAGAAGCTGTGTGCGAGCCCAGTGGAGGCTGCTCCAAACAATATTTCGTGGGGTCATCCGAAAATGCAGCCCATAATGACCCAGGCCATAAACGAAGTTCTTGCAGTTTTCGGAGGACATATAGAAGCTCATCCTCGCGTGTTCTGAAACAGGGTACTATCAGAGACAAGCAGAGCACTTTGAGGTGGAATAGACGCACCGAGGGAAGGGTAAGTTACCCCGTAGCCCCTCATCAGCCAGAAATCTGACCATTGTCGTTTTACATCGGTTTAAGAACGCAGGTAAACTCAATGCTGCTAGACGTTTCCTAGAATTTTCTTGATCTAAACACAAGTTTAGCATATCAGAGGCTTCGAAGCAAAAAGTATCCGAACCTTTGTTCGTATTTGAGCAGATCAAGAACAGCAAATTGAAGCACCAATATGAAAACCGTTCGCGAGGCAAGGCGATTCCTGAATTAGTATTTCCACGGAAATGATAGCTCTTGTCAAAATCTTCCTCGAGGACGTTTAAGTGGTATTCAGAATCATGGAGCTGGCTGCCTTGAGCCAAAACTTGTGCGAGTTGCTTCAGCACTGGATCTGGTATTCTGCGAGCTCCAAGATGGGGAACAACGTCACTTTCAAGAGACGTGATTAAGGCAAGGTCAAAGTTTTCCTCTTCTTCTTGAACGTCCAGCGGGAAAATGTCGGCTGCAGAACTAGAGGGCAGAATGAGGAACACCCTGTTCAAAAAAACAGAAGCATGACTCACCAGTCTGCTAAAATGCCTCGCCGAAATACATCAATAATTTGTCGCCAGATTCCCTCTACCCGATCATCCGACAATTCTGCAATCTATGAGTACACCCTTCCCAGCCGCACGATTGTCGACGAACCTTCGTCGAACACAACAACTTGAGGACAGCATTCCTTCACTATCCGTAAGAAACAAGTGGTAGCCGTCTTCCATAGCGGAGAATCTTTTCCATGTTTTGAAGGCGCAGGACAATCGTATTTCAGCTTTATGGGAATAGCATATGCCTATGCATGATCTGTGTGAGCTACTCGTTGAACCAGAAGTAGTCAATCAACTCACAGACATCACCGCTTCCAGGGTACCATCCGAGTACAGCTCCAATCGTTGTTTGAATTGTAGACACAGATCTACGAGCTTGGGCATAGTCTTCTTCGCGAGGGCAATGTACGTGATTCGCTTGGGTGGAGTTTGAATCTTGGGATCAGGTGGAACATCGAAGGCGGCCAAGAAAGGGAAAGTGGAAAATTCCGACAAGTCTCGTATGACGAGCGATGGTGTCCCAGAGGCGGATAGGTCAATGCCCCCAATGGTGGTCATTACAACACTCTGCAGCAGTTCGGACATACTTTTCTTGAATATATTATGTAAACACTTACCTGCACAGGAGGTAGCGAATCAATATCGGGTCGGTAATCCGGTGAGTTTGAATAGGTCAACACTCCTAGGTATGAACCATTGAGTAGAGAAAGAAGTAAATTGAATGCATGCCCACCTTTCAAGATAGCCATTAACCTAGTCAGCCTGCCCAGACTCCACTCGGCGCCCTCCAAAATACGACTAAGATTCCGAGTGCTCTGAATCACGTCTACAAAAGCAACCAGGCTCTCTTGCGTAAAAGGCTTCACTTTCGGTACCCCTGTCGGCTCCTCTCGTCCCCGATAGATCTTCTTTTCATCGACGAATGTGCTCCCTATGGTATCAATAGCATTCCAAACCCGTTCCTTCATCTCCGCCACTTTTTCTTTCGCCTTCCCTCCCTCATCCCCATCAAACGCGCACGTCAAAGAAGCTTTGACGGCCTTCTCTAAGCACCGGAACGCCGGCGTGCTTATCGAGCGACTCTCGACCAAGATCGAGTCCTGTATACGTGTAACAAACACGTCCCACGCCCTCTTGAAAGAATCAAGATGGACCAATTTCGACGGAAAGAAGTCGTGAAAGATCGATCCGATGGAACTGAACGCCAGTATTTTGGATTCGTCCCATGCTTGGACTTGACTTCCTCCCTCTCCCGCCGTAGCCTCCTCTGCAACTCTCCACCCAATCTCCTCTGAAAGTCCGTCAATTAAAGGAAAGGTGATCTTCCAGATACAATCCTCCCACGTCCCCAAACTCAGCGTCTTCCCATAGAGCTGCATCGTCCTGAACAAGGTCTGGATAGCTCCGTCCCTAACCTCCGGTCGCTCATCTGCACACAGACCTAAAACTTCTTCCAACAAAAACATCCACAATCCACTATACTCTGGTTCCTTTTCTTTCTCCTTCCGTTTTGCCTGAATCGCATCGGAAACACTCCACAAGAGACTCGCAGCAGCAGTGAGAGCAATATTGGTATTGTTAGACTGGCGGCCGAAGTGACCTAGAGTACTGATACACAAGCGGAGATAGGGAGGGGAAAGGGAGGAGACGTGCGAGTCACATATGAGAGTAAGTGACTGGAAGGCAATTTTGACCAAAGTGGTATGACTCTTCTCCGAAGGGAACCCGAGACCCAGTGGGAGCGGCTGGAGCTGGTGCTTCGGCGTAGTACGAACGAGAGTGGTAGATGAAGCCGACGGCGAAGTGAGAGTCGATGTGGACGAATGACTCGCTACCGAGTCCCCAGATGTAGAAGGCGGAAGCGAGGGTGGTTTACATACACTCTCCAGCATGAGGAATATTGTTTCCCAACCAACAATCAATGTGTGCCCCGAGGCTTGTAAAAGTTCTTGTAATGTGACCAGGCCCATCCTCCGAAGCTCCACGTTGGTGCTGTTACTACCAGCAGTAGGTGTCACATAATCAGGCGAAAGCATGACCTGATGGGAGAGTACTTCCAACACGCGCTGCTGAACTTGCGCTTGAGTATCCGATTGGGCCACCGCGGAAGCACTCATGCTCAAAGCCCTCAATACCCCGCCCAAAGTCGTATCCAGAGCCTTTCCGGCTTGTATTCGGATCCCAGGTGGAACATTGGGCAGCCGTATGACAGAAAGAAGATGTGTCGTTATCGTCGTCCAAGCTACGGAGGGTGGTCGGTAAATCAGCCGATAGATATTTTCCATGACATTCGAGTTGGGCGTTTGCAGCGCTTGAGAGGTAGGAGAGAATATACCGCCAAGCTTGGTAATACCGAAATCTTGACCTCCCGCACCACCTGGACCCGGACCTGCACTCGATCCCGAACGCTAAGAGTACAAAAAAAAATCAGAAAAAAAGGTCAACAGCGGACAACAAGACGCACCAATGTCCTCGGAAGATGAATCCCACTGAACCGTCTGCGGCTCCTCATTCCGGTAGGCGTGAGCGGACTAGGGGGTTCCTCTCCTTCGCCTTCGCCTTCACCTGCCTCTCCACCTTGATTTTCAGCAACAACTTCCAACCCTCCTTCCCCGCGCTCTGCCGATGAAACTCCAACCATCTCCCCGGAAAGCCTGCACAGGGCTTTCACAAACCTCGCAAACGCCTCATCATCCAAAAACTTGACCGAATCAAATAGTCTCTGGATGGCTTGAATCGCTCCCATGGTTCCATCCATCTCACTCCCTAGTGACTCATGCGGCGCTTGGGAGGACGAGGACGAGGATGATATCGCGGAAGTAGAAGACGAAGGTTGTCCAGATCCCAACATCGGCATCCCCCGACTAGACGAATGCGACAGAGGCGGAGATGAAAACGTCTCTATGGGGCCTTGCCCGTGTCCATGGCCATGCAACAAAACATACTCTGCATTCTGCACAACCTCCAATACCCCAAACCAACTATCCTCCCCACCAGACCCCAGACTCGGTCCTAGGAATATAGAGCTGCTTATCAACACCTTCAGACACGCGAGATTCCTCGATGATAGTCCAGGTCTCGTCGCACTCGCTATTCCCGCTGACGATGACCCCCCACTATTCAGACCGAAATTTTCGGATATAGAACTCGAAAAGGCCATAGCTACGGAGCCAGATGAAGTTCGTGGCGTTGCCGGTGGTCCACCAAAAGTAGAAGATCCATAAGATGAATATGAATATGAATCCAAGGCGGAGACGATACCACTGGGAACTGCGAATTTTCCTAGACTCGTCGTCAACGCATCTCGGGCTGTAGCTAGCGTTGCACGAATTTGAAAGACGACAGGCGTGTCTCCCAGGCCAGAGGTATACCCAGCCAACACTCCCGCGCCAAGTATAACACCTTGGTAACTTGCCAGGACATCTCCAAAAAGCTCGTCGGAGAGGTTTGTACTGATGATGAAAGATAGAGCGGAGAGGAAGGCTGGCCAGGTTGTACAGAGTATGTTTTGCAGGATGTGAATCTGAGCTTGGAGCTGGGGGTTTATCGTCGGAACTGAGTCGTTGGTCGTATTCGAATTTGGGGAAGTATGAGTGGAATTTGGAGGAGGGAGACTAGCACAAAACGACGCGAACCCCTCACACAGTGAGACGATGCATTGGAGCGCTAGTAAATGAATATATGACTCTGGAATGGAAGGAGAATCAGCTTTATCCAGCTGGTCGATACATTGCACCTTCATCGTCGATGTTTGCAGACTCAGCCCAGCTCCTGAAACTGAACCTCCTGCCAAGCCGGCCACAGATGCTACAGTCGCAGTGGCTGCGCTGGCTGCATTGGCTACCATTCCTGCCATTCCTGATACACTTTCCAGCCCACCTGAACTGCTGGGCGACATAAAATGATGGTGGTGGTCGCTACCAGCACCGACGCCGAACATTTGTTGACCCACACCAAGGAGCGCTGGTTTCTCCATGACCAGTCGCTTGAGAGCGTCGACAAGAGTGGTGAGAACTTTGGAACCTGCACCAGAAACCTGCACTTGGGCATCGTAGCGATCCCAAACGGTTCGCATCAGCTGAGCATCTGAACATAAACCACGCATGATTTCCATTGCGAGAACTCTCATCCATGCGGGCCTCCGAGCATATCCAGAATTTTCACCTCCGTCATTTTCATCGGTGATGATCCGAATGAGGAGCATTAAAAACACCTCCGCTTCTGTCTGCAGTTCGAACGAGAACTGCTTGAGCAGGAGGAACACAACACGGGTGCATCGAAGGGTAAGAGGGAATGACACGGATGGTCTATTGGAGAGAGCCTTGAGGATGAGAGGGCAGAGATGGGTTTGTAAAAGGAGAATCAAAGATCGGTGCTGTAGGATAGATCAATAAGGAATCTTAGGAAGCAGAGTGATGCTGACCTTCCTGAATAACGCATGATAATTCGTCAGCACGCTTTCGATCAACTCCAGCGCAAATGTCTTGGGTAGAAACTCGAGTTTTAAAAAGTTTGGCCTTTCCGAGTTGGCCAAAAGGCAAAGATCCTCGAATACCGCATACGCGTCTTTTGCTGAGGGCCCAAATGACTCTGAATCATCTTCACTATCTCCTTCAACCTGCCACTTTCCCTTGTCCTGCGCATCGCCTTCAGCCACCATTTTATCCATGACCACCATAACCAATTGCCGCAAAGTCGCAGCCGCAGTACTTGCCACGACTGCAATTTTGGATTCCTGTAGCTTGAAACAAACCAAAAGCGCATCGCCCAATAAGTTGTCGTGGACCTCCCCCGAATAATTTGTGACCAATCCCAGCAATGTTTGCAATATTCTCAGCTGAATATCCACACCCTGGTTAATGGCATTTCCCATAATGCGTATGATTTCTGGAACCATTACTGCCTGGACCGCTCTCAGCGATATCAAGCGCTGCAAGGAGCCAAGGGAGATGGAAATGACTTTTGGGGATTTTGTCGAACATCCCATGTATATGGGGTGAAGAAGTGAGGGATCGGATGTAAGACTGGATACATTAGCTTCGGGCAATGCGCGAAGGATAGCCAGAGATTTTTCGGCCGCCTCTCGAATTTCAGGATGTTTGCGGCGAGTTTCGCTGGATAAGGACTGAGAAGGCGATTCAGTAACTGAAAAAAAAGGAAAATTATTTATACGACGTACTTGGAGTTCTGTAACCAGAAAAGCTAAAGAGCTCATCCTCTACTTCCCTTCATAAGGTATCTTATGGATTTCGCTCAGGGTGATACGTGGACGCTGATAGTGACAAGGTGGCAGATCGCAGCAAACGTTGAGCGCTCCAGTCACGTGAACTGGCTTTGTACGGTAATGTCAAAGCTCACTATATCGACTCGCTCCGAGTCAACCCCTGTTGAGCGACATCTATAGTAAGTGTACTAGTTTTGCTTCAACAAATTATTTATTTGAAAACTCATGGCCTCAGCAGAAATTCTAATTCATCGAAGTAAAATCTTGAAAATAGGCGTAAAGACAGCGGCCTCCGAGTCGGGCTGCACGGTATCCCTAAGCCTTTCGTTTGCAAACGCGAAAAAACCTGCAGCGATACACTCTCCCGTGCAGTAATAGTGGTGTTTCGCACATCAAAACTTTACACACGACACTATATACGCTTCCAAGTTCAGTATCTGCCAGCCTAGAGTGAGGGTGGGGCGTCAGATTCTTAATTAGGTGGAATCTGAAGGCTGCCAGCGCGGCGTACTCATGTCAATCTAGCAGCTTCATCTTTAATCTTTTTCTCAACGAAACAACAGTGAATCTTATCGGTCATATATCCTCGCATCAATTGTTTGTCTGTTTTGGGACGCTGAGGTCACAATGCTTTAGAACTTTAGAACTTTTGCAGGATGCTGAGTTTAATTATACAAGTGGTCGCGCGCTCTCCGGGGATGCTGGACACTAACAAACCCCCATGGGTTCTTTACTCTCTACGATTGTGCGGGGAGGGGCCGAGCATCGGCAGGAGTCGGATTCTGGAAAAATAGTTTAACTCGCACTCTGGTGGTACTTAGGCCGTCCATAATAATACTAGTATCCAACAGGCCCGGGCATGGTTTCAACTTTCCCAAAGTAAGTACACCCAAACAGCCCAACGCGGCCTGCCCGGATCACGTCGCTGCTTTAGACCAGCTCCGCGTTGTATCAACAACGCCCCGTTCAGCCTTGAAGCCGCAGTATCTGTTCGACGGTGGTTCTTTTGGGTTCACAACTGTATGTACGATGCTTCGAAGCCCGCCTAGCTCAATCGGATAGAGCGTCAGACTCTTATGTAGGCGGGATCTGAAGGCTGCGAGTTCGACCCTCGCGGTGGGCTATGGGTGTTGAAACGTTGAAGATCAATTCCCGCTTACCCCGAGTTTAACATATTTTTGTGTCTCTTGGTCCCAAACGCTCAGCATACAACGTGAGAACCCATTCTATCATCCGTCGATTGCGATCATTTTTTCCAGAGCCAATGGAAATACAAGCACTTGAAAATTAATAGCCGACTATATCAGGAAGCAATTGCCTCCTCCAGTAACCGAACGGCTCGATTCGAGCTCCCCCAAGAGCTTTGGTATCCCGAACCAGAGTGACCATAATTATGTATAATCGGAACAGTCTTCTTGTGCACCTTTTTCCCACTAGAACCATCTACTGAATCGATCTCAACATCACCCCTCTCTATACGAACCCCCCCACGTCTTGCAGGACGTAGACCGCATCCCTCTTCGACCATAATAGGCTTGATTTGCTCCAAAAGATCATCTAGTGTGATGGACTCTGAGTCGAGCTCAGATTCATCATGACTGAATCTCATATTCGTAGTTGTCACTATGGGGGGATCAACCTCAACAAACTCTGGGCATAGCTTGAGTCCTCTTGTGAGGATGTCGAGAGTGATTTCAGGGCGAGGAGAGGGGTGGTAATCGTCAGCGACTTTTGTCCCTCCAACGACGACCTGTGTGGTACATGGCGCGTGAGATAAATGGGAAAATTCGCGAAACAGGTGTTACAAACGTCACCACTCCGTCTTGGAATAATATAAGTCCATAGATCATCTCCGCTACTGATTGTCCTCCCGAACCGTATCCAAGGTGCACGGAGTACGACCGTCTGCCCTCGAAGTGCATACACGTTCGAGTCTTCAACACCACCCAGTGTACGAGCACCAAGACCTGTACAGTTGATGATTGCGTCAACATAAATGGAATTGGTACCCTGCGCTTGGAGCAGATAATTGATTTGAGTTTCAACGTCGCGAATGTGATCAACGTGTCCTTTGATAACTTTACCTCCTGCTTTTTCAAGTCTCTCAAAGAGATACGAGAGGTAAACAGGTGTATCAATGGTCAAAGTAGACAAAGAAACACCAGAACGAACTCCTTGTGAGCGGAGGTCTGGGGTAAGGGATTCTGGGAGGAGGATACGGAACTGGAAAAAAAGTGAAATGGGTAGTACGCCACGGAGCGATAAACCTTAAATCATACATTAGGATACCATCTCAAGTGATGTTCCTTGCCCTCCGGAATTTCTTCCTGATAATACTCGACTTGTTCTATTCTCAAGAAGCAAATCTCCGCCTCATTTCCAGGTTCCGACAAAGCCCACATTGTGTTAAACGTCTCTTGATCGATAGCGAGTTGCTCAGGATGCTCGGAAGAATTGGAGTCGGAGTTTCCGTCCACTGCAGTACGAGCTATCCAGTATCGCCAAAAGTCAATACTCGAAGACACTAGAATAATCGGTGAATTACCGGTTCCAGTAGCATGAGATACATGATGTGCGCCTGCCCAGTGGCTAGTGTATCCGATCGATTTAGGATCTGTAGGTAGCTGTGAGGCAAGTACAATTACGCTGTATTTGGCCGAGGACGGAGATCGATTAGCCTTGTCCAAGATGGATATGGCCGTAGTCAGACCCGCGACGCCTGTGTGCGCTGAAAGGTTGCATCAAGAACCGGTGGAAGAGCACGTATCTCACCTGCTCCTAGGATTACAACGTGTTTAGTGTTGCTCATCGTCACAGATACGATACACTGTTGAGCGTAGATTCGGTAGAACGAAAGATGGATTATAATGACTCGATTTGTCGTGGAATTCCGGCACGCGTGACGGTCCACCTTGGCCGCACATTTGATTATGGACTTAAGGTTTTTAACAGCACAAGATATCCAATTTGTAGAGTGGATTTCACGCAAAAAAAGAGGAGGTTTGATAGTTCGAGGTTATGGAAGAGAGCAAAGGACAATTCCGCGAATCTCAGTCGGCCCGGATAAGATTGGTCCCGATGTTATCAACATCTCGCTTGAGCTCTCTTCAGCTCCATCCACCATGTCGAGCCAGGTAACATCTCAAACGACAATCACGCCTCACAACCAGCAGCCGCTTGTAACGCGTCATTACCCCTCCGAATCTGAGCTTGACGCTATCATCGCAAAAGTCGCGGATGCTCAGAAAGCCTGGGCAAAAGTTCCTCTGGATGAGAGAATCAAGATCGGATACAAGTTTATTGTGAGTTTCTGAATGTAGTGTACAACCTCCCTCCAGAATGCTTACTCGAATATCTGGCAGGATGAATTCGCCGCCGATTCGGCTGAAATTCCTCTGGAAACAACGATGCAAATGGGTCGACCTGTTACGCAAATCAAAGGCGAAATCAACGGCTTTCTGGACCGCGCCAAGTACATGCTGTCTATCGCAAAATCATCCCTCGCAGATATTCCTTTGACGGATACGGATAAGCCTGGTTTTCGAAGATTTATCCGAAGGACTCCGCACGGTGTAGTTTTAGTTATCGCTCCCTGGAAGTATGTCATGAATTCCCTTTATTGGTTCTCATCTGTCTAATGCGTGCAAATATAGCTATCCCTATCTCGTGTCTATAAACTCCGTTCTCCCTGCACTTATCGCAGGCAATGCCGTCCTCCTTAAACCCTCCCCTCAGACTCCACTAACGGCAGAACGGTTTGCCTCAGCTCTCGTTCGAGCTGGTGTTCCTGAGGATATCATCAAAGTGCTTCATCTGAGTCCAGAGCTCACAAAACATGGGGTTGAAAACAAGAACATCGCGTTTGTAAGCTTCACAGGAAGCGTGATCGGAGGAAAGAAGGTAGAAGAGGCTGCGGTTGGAGCGGCTGGCTTCAAAGGTGTAGCTCTTGAGGTCAATACCTTGATACATCTGGTAGTGCTGTCTTTTTGCTGATCGGAGCATGCAGCTAGGAGGGAAAGACCCGGCCTATGTCCGTGCAGATGCCGACTTGGATTATACGGTCGCAGAGCTCGTTGACGGTATGATTTAACATCAATTTTCCTACTTCCACACTGACGGGATACGTCTTTTCAGGAGCCATGTTTAATTCCGGTCAAAGTTGCTGCGCCGTTGAGGTGTGTTCATCTTCGCGGGACGCTTCCTCGATTGCCTACTCAATGAATCTGTAGCGCATCTATGTGCATGATTCTATCTATGAACCGTTTGTGGACAAGTATGTCAATCTCGTGAAGGTGGAATTCTTCGTCCTCCTTTCATCCGCCTTCTGATATCCTCTGATCCAGAACTACAAACTGGGTGATCCTACCCTTCCTTCGACGAACCTTGGTCCTGTCGTCTCCCTGGCTAGCGCTGAACGGATTCGTAAACAAGTAGCAGATGCTGTCTCAGCAGGAGCCAAATCATTGATTCCGGAGGAGCTGTTCCCCGAGGCAAAATCGTGAGTTTTGCTTCAAGGGCTTCGCAGAATACCATAGCCAGTTGGTGACAATGGTATCTATAGCGGAACCACATACGTTGCACCTCAAGTCTTAGTCGACGTAGATCACTGTAAGTTCCTACTCCTTAACTGACTGTTTGATGAACTCGGTTGATTCCAAATACCAGCGATGGATGTCATGATGGAAGAGACATTTGGGCCTGTTGTCGGTATCCAAAAGGTGTCGTCCGACGAAGAAGCTGTCAAGTTGATGAACGACTCTCCCTATGGCTTAACCGCATCGATATGGACACCAGAGTCCTCACAGAATGCGTTTCTCGAAATTGTTGATCAGCTGGAGACAGGCACTGTGTTTTTGAACAGATGCGATTATTTGGATCCGGCTTTGGCGTGGACTGGAGTGAAGGATAGTGGAAGAGGAATCAGTTTGAGTCGATATGGTAGGTTTTTTATCTTCTTGGTTTCAAGGTTGCGCACACATGGTGAATCCGTTCTTAATTTAGGATATGACCAGTTGACGAGAGCAAAGAGCGTTCATATGAAGATCAAGATTGCGTAGCGTAGTCACGGCGTGGATTAACCAAGCATCAGAAGTCGGGGGGTGTAAGTTGCTAATGCGTGTAATTAACTTTTCAGAGGCAGACAAAAAACGACGAAAACTAAGGGACAGAGAGAGACCGAGATAATTAAATCGAGGTCACTATTTGTACACCCGCAAATACATCTCTAAATATCTCAAAGTTGCTGTCTGTGGTAGGAGGGCTGAGAATCGCAAATATAATCCGTGTAAACCAGCCCTCAAATTCCTTCTCCAGCAGCACAGATTTCATCAATTCTGCAACAGATTTTGGAGGGCACATATATACCCCACAACCCATTGCGCCTGTATACTTCAATCAGCGGAAAAATGGGAGGATGTAGCGGATTTACTCACCCAGGACAACATATCTCTTTCCATGCGACCCCGCAATTCGAAGTACAAGCCTGACTTTCTCTTTCAACTCTTCTTTGACTTCTTTACTAGCAAAATCGCTTTCATCCGGAGTAAGAGGCGGAAATTTAGGCGCGGAGACCGAGATCACGGATAGGACTTTTCGGAAAGATGGGGGGAGAACTTGAACTTGATATTCGAGACCACGTGCTTCACGATGGACAACAACGCCTTCTGAAAATATCCCGGCTACGCATCCTTGGCCACTGTCTGGCCAAGGATAGTGCAATATGGTATCTGTTTCGGTAAGAGTATACCGCAACGTCGAACAATAAAATAGACATGGCTCTTGACTGTGTAGCATAGGCTTTGGCGGGAATTCGCTGCTGGCCAAATTCAATACCGCAGTCCTCCCTGTCGCATGTTCTCCAGCAGAATCCATCATGCTTCGAGCAGCAATAAGAGTGTCTGCGTTAATTACTTCCACCGGTGTCTTTTCTGTAAATTTATTCAGTCGGTGGCTGCTGGAAGCCAATGGAGGTAGCTGCTCTTTGATGAATGTTGATGCACTGGAAGCTCCTTCGGACGAATGTTGTGCTATGATTGATGCCAGAAGACCCACTTCTTCCCGCTTCGTTGATGACTGAAGCGAGCTATGCAATGTTCTTTTACTAGAGCATGAAGTTGAGATTCTAAGTGAACAGAGAGTAGAGGCTCTGGGTCGTACCGCAGTACCAAAGGGTTCCTCGCCCCCTTATCGCGATCAATCACTTCCTGGATTCTAGCGATATGACCAAAGTCTTCGGCCGAATCCAATCTACCCAAACAAGCCAAAAGAAAATCTTCAAGATAGTAGGTTGGAGTTCCCATCGCCCCTTGTGCGGTAAAATACAAGAGATTGAACTCATCGGAATCTAGTAGCATTTTTGTGAAATCCCTAGTAGCGCTTTGCATAACGGCCAATTGTAGTAGCCGTAGAAAAGGGATACCGACGGGGGCTGGATTTTCGCCGGATTCGGAGTGAAGCAGAATGTTGTTGTAGTAAATTCGAAAGTAATTTTGGCGGGTTCTCAGCTGCCCTTCGATTGGCAAGGTCCCTAGATTGATGTTTAAGGCTGTGGGTCCACCTTGTATAGTGAGAAGAACATCGAGCAACAGGTTGTGCGACTCCGCTAGAGGTCTGTTCACGAGTGCAATCGCCAAATCTTGGACCGCTGCTCCCGGAATTTTCTCCATTATCAGACTGAACGCTCGACTTCGAATGCGCAGACTGTACCCTGGTCTAAGACAGATGATAAAATTGAATATTCCATATATTTATGTATGTATACTGACCTATACAGCTCTAGCAAATCGTTATACAATGCTCTGCGTTCCTTGACGTTAATCGCCTTGTGCTCTTGTCGGTGGGAAAGCTCAATTTGAGCCATCCTCCGTCTAATGAGGATTCCATCTAGAGTATCGACCACTGCGGTCCCAACTCGCTTGATCACCTTCCCAGAGAGCGCACCAAGTCCAGGGATGGTCGATGACGAGGAAAATGTGTTGGTACCAGTGTTGAAGCTACTAGAGTCGGAAGGGTCTGCGTCGAATATCATGGCAAGTGTTCTCACACAAGATACGAGGCGGCGGTGCACAGCCGAATTTTACCCATGTATGGCCTCGTATGACTTACGCTCAATGGAAGTTGCCAAGCGAATGGTTTGCCACGGCAGGAGAACAAGACTATCCAAGTCTTCGTACCAATTAATGAACCTTGATGGTGCCAACGGGAGCTAATATTGATCTGCGGCTCATTCCTTATCTGTGTGTCCCCTGGAATTGGTGGCTTGACACCTATGTCTACATAGATTCGCGCAACGTAAACCATGTTGAGAATTTCACACCTCCGTCCCCGCCATGACTTCCCTAAAGATCTCGAAATTGTCGTCGCCCCTCCCACGAGAGCTAAGGACTGCAAATACGATTCTAGAAAACCACCCTTCGAACTCCTTCTCCAAAATCACAGACTTCATTAGTCTGGCAACGGAAGATGGAGGACAGAAATATGCTCCACAACCCATAGCACCTGCATCTATCGATCAACAAGGAACATAGATTGACAGCAGCATAACAGATACACTCACCTAGGACAAGGTACCTTTTCCCATGCAACCCCGCCATCCTCAGCACAAGTCTAACTTTCTCCTTCAATTCCTCTTCCACCTTTTTATCAGCAAAGTCGCTTCCGTCAGAGGTGAGACGGGGATATCTTGGAGCAGCGACAGTAATAACAGAAAGAACTTTTCGCGCGGGTGCTGGAAGAAGGGGTGCGATGGATTCAGGGTCAGAATTATCTGAGTATTGGAAAACATCTGCTCCCTTCGCCACATGCAATGGTTCACGAAAAACCACTACACCCTCGGAGAATATTCCGGCTACGCTTCCAGGGCCTGTATTGGGCCATGGATAACGTGAAAGAGTATCGGGTTGAGTGAGGGTATGATATAAGGTCGATGAATAACAGAGGCATTCTTCCTGAGCGATAGATCCAGTTTCCCAACCTCCACCAGGGTGCTGATCGCTGGCCAGGTTTAATACAGCAACCCTTCCATTTGCATCATCAACAGCGGCATCCATGAGTTCTCGGGCCACGAGAAAGGTATCACCATTGATAACCTCGACTAGATTTTTCTGAGGTTCCGAGTATGGTCGCTCGTGCACATTCAGAGGGGGCAATTGCCCATCGATGAATTCAGATGCAGGCGACGCTCCATCAGAGGCATGTTCCGCTATAATTGAAGCAAATACATGCTTGTTTTTCTCCACAAGGGACATTCGGAGCTGTTCGTGAGACGGCATGCTTCTGCGAAAAAGTTGAGTGAATATTTTCAACATTTTGATCACGGTTAATCGCACTGTTCTGGTAATAGAGGATTAGATTTGGCGAAGTTAGAAGTGAAATACAAAGCAAGAGAGAAGAAGAAGTTTGGACCAACTCTCATACACCTGTTCGAATGAGCAAGCGTGCAATATAATCATGTGACTCGAAACGTACGCGCCCGTTGCGCGTCGCGTAGGGTCGGACAAAGTCTAGCTTCAGGAGTGGAACTTGCATATACAGAACTACATACTTCGTCTGAGTTTCACCCCTTTTCTGTGCTGGCCGCGATTAGATGTGTTTTTACCTGAAGGGCGCGGTAGCGGTAGGAGATTGAAAAATCGAAAAATCCACAGACCGCAACCGACGTACTACACAAATCAAGATAAGGTTTTACTTGTGTATTATCTTGATTCTTGTATGATCCCCTTTTCATCGACTCACAATCTACTAATCAAACCTCATAGTCAAGTCAATTCATACATTTCCATAACGTACATAATATTACATGGGATATTGTAGACGCTTAATGCCATTGGCCGATAGATATAGCATAGGTAATAAAGACTGAATGCAATCGAAAGCCTTTCCAGCAGACTCGAATGCAACAAACGCGGCAGCCTTGAGCGACTATCATCTCCTAGCAAACCCGAACGTAGATCTGATGCTCTCCCAGCGAGAGACATGAGGAATCTGCACTTCCCAACTTTGAGATATCAGAATCTTTGTGGATCTGGTAAATGGAGATTAAGACATACCGTATCGATAGATTTCCTCGTCCGACCACTTTATCGCCGAGCCAGATCGGCATTCCAGCACCCTGGACTGTCTGCGATCCGATGAGAGCACCCCTGATGCTCGATGTCGGACGGGGTATCCTAATAGACAGAAGCTGGCCATCGATACCCGGAAAGCAAAGTCTACCGTCCTGGTTCTGCAAGCTTTCGGTCCAAAGAACTTTGACGTCAATCAGAAGGTCATTTTGCGAGCGTATGAAGCGATCATGATGAGCTTGTTGCACAACAAATACGATGTCCTGGAACCTGCCGGGGCCACGCTCGTGGCCAACCCCTCGGAAGATAATCTCCGTTTCCGGCTGACATCCGGGAGGAACGTCGACGTCGAGTACAACGTTCATTCGTTGACCGGATAACAGATGGCGCGTGATACGAATTGGAAATATTCTGCCAGCAAATAACTCCTCGAGTGTCAACGTTAATGAATATTTCCACTCTTTCGAAGTTCCTAGACCGATGGATGCTACAGGTGGATTGTAGGCAGCACGAGGAGGAGGAGGAGGAGGATGAGAGTGCTCAGAGGGACTCGTTGTATTTCTGAATGATACGTTGCGCTTCATTGGGAAGTTGTCGCTGCTGTCAACAGTTATCAGCTATATAAACTTTTAGAAATGAAAGCACGACGAACAAACTCGAGCCGTCCGTCGACCGGCGTGCTGGGCGCGGAAGGCTAGGCGATTTTGTACCCAAAGGACTATCAGTGAAACGGCCCGGGAAGATCGGACTGTCGGTAGAAGTTCTTCTGAAATGGTGAGATTCCAACACGTTTGTGATAGATTGGGGTGGGATTACACGAGGATGAGGATGAGAGCTTGCTGGCGCGGTAGAAGGTAGTGTGTCAGAGCTTGTCGAGGAATAAGGCACACTGAATCTGGAGCAGGAGGGCGTAGAAGGAACAGATTCGAAGCTTGACTGACGGGATGACGAAGAAAGGGTGCCAAACGTGGAAGTGCGTGGAGTACCGGGCATCTTATGCTCTGAGCTTCTCCTGGTGTGAAGCGAAGGCCTAGAAGGATTTAGGTCATGGACAGATACGTTTGCGAGCTCAAAATGACGTTCGCGCATAATGATACGATAGGCGTTGTTGATCTAAAGGGAGATGACAGGATGAGTGGTGAATAATCTTCAAAAAAAAAATTTTACTTACCTCGACAAATCTAGCGGTTGCGTGGTTTTTGTCATCCGTATGGCGGTCGGGATGCCATGCAAGTGCCTGCAGAACAGATGCGCTGCCTATGAGGACAAGGGGAATGATTCCAATATCGAAAATCATTCACTAGTTTTTTGTAAGCCGCCTTGATTTCCTCCCTACTGGCGTCGTTGCTGACGCCCAAGACTTGATGCCAGTAATCCCTGTAAGGCTTCGACTTGAGAAGCATGCCAGAAGATGGTCGGGTCCCGAAAAAAAATCTGTGCGAGTGCGAAGGGGAGGAAGCAGCTGGCTTAAATAACATTCCGACCCATGCACTCATATCGTAATCGACCGGATTGCTTGCGAAAGAAGGGTCTAGGGAGGACTCTCCGAAGTTCCATAGATCACTGCTGCGCGGCAAAGTAGAGATCATTAAACAGATGGGTGGCCGCGTGTTGAGCACGAAGCGGAAATTGGAGCACGAATTCGTGGAAATACGTGGTGAAGGCGGGTGGCGGAAGACCCCGATGAGGCAGCATCTGGTTTCAAGAAATTCGGAGCGAGTCACATCGGATTCCGACTTGGTGTTGTAAAAGCAAAAGGCGGAAGAAGCAAGAATTCCCAGGCTAAGACAATGCGACCGTAATTCCAGCAGGCTACCAACCCAACGAAACACAGAAATTGTAGAGGAAGAAGTTCTTTCTGAACCACGTAGATCAGTCTTTCATTTCGGCCAACAATCCCAGATCCCAACGGCTTGAGGTGGACGAACAGGGTTAGTCGAATCTCCAACTTCAAGGTTTAATTTCTCGTATGTACAGGGCTCCGAAATCTTATACAACGCCCAGCGCCAGGAATATTTTCCTTCACAGTCGGGCTCGACGACATTCGGTAGGGTTACATGAATGTCAGTGAATAGTGGCAGATCGCCTTACCATGCACGATCAAGCTTCCTACACCGCATGCTCTGATATTCAGAAACAATCTCCCACGCAAAGTAGAGTATGTATCATGGGAGGCTAGAGTGTCCTGTCTTCAGCTTCGAGTTATGAATGTTGCGGTTGAGAAGGGTTCATTGCCCAATAGCTGTTGAGCTTTGCTAGAGTCTGTTTGAAAGCTTGTAAATAAAGGAATAGACCTACTAGGCGCAGCCTTTCCCTCGGACATGTCTGAAAATGCGGGCAGAGGGCGACATTTTGCAAGCCTTTTTTCCAATGATCCTCAAAGCATGATAGATAACACCCCCGCTCGGACTAAAGCCCATCTGGGGCCGAGCCTAACGTCCGCCTGAAACTTGGATAGTGAGAATTTAACGAAAGCACCCCAAAACATGGAGGTCTCTGTCATTATCTTGCACAGGCTTCGGTTACCTAAAAACGTCCCAAAAACGTCTAGATCAACGTGGAAGGGTCAGCGTTACTTCAATAGAAAAATCACTGTCGTTGTCGTCGGCCAGGAATACTTCCGGTTCACGAACTGAATACCACTTCCCTCGTATGTATTCAAACGGAATTTTCGTTTAGTTTGTTTTCAGACAAGCTTTCAGTAATTTTAAGCTCGCACAATTTTCTGTCTGAGAAGATTCTGATTCATTAAACCTTGTGAGATTTGTACCGAAACCAGAATTGTTGTTTCCAATACTTATCTATGAATCATGAACGCCTATCGCTATAATCAAAGTGTTTTCTTCTGAATCGCAGTCTGACGAAGGATATCCGTACTATGCAGCATGGGTTATACGGTGGATTCAACGCAGCGTTCGAAGAATCGAATAGAAACGAGAGTCATTCACCTAGCCTTGACACTCGATATCAGCTTAAAAGACAAGAAACAAGATACTGGTACACTTACCACCTGGAGGGATTCAGGGAAGGCGCCTCCAAGAATTCACGGGTTGGGTATGGAGCTAGATCGAATGGTTCCCATCCAAGCCCAGCGCTCAATTTAGTGCTATTAAAGCTCGGTATTGATCTTTTGCTGTACTGCTTGCACTGATGCGGGTGATTGGCCTAAATAAGGGTGAAAAGAATAACCAAAGACGACGAATCGCCATCTTTTCACACACAAGTCGGAGGGGGGGCAGTTTACGCATGGAGGCGCAGACTGACCTGTAAGAAATCAGGCGATGGGTAGAAGAGAGCCCGTGCAATACGTGTATCACGGTGTGGTGTGGCTAGGGCATGAGCCCTACTGAAGCCCACGATTCGCTAGAAACAAAAAAATTTTCATACCCTATTCTCTCTTCTCTCGGAAGTTCAAACGTAGAAGGTCCTAGCCTGCGAGATTTCAATGAAGAGAGCTGGATGAGTTGCTACAGTAAGTACCGGGGAAGGGGCGGGTTCAAAAGAATATCAAAATCATCAGTTCCAAGGCGCCTGGATGTGCCCGAGCACCGAGTCTTGTAAGCGACGAATGTGGAACGCGAGCCTTGCATGTTCACATTCCGAGCTTGGACGAAGATCAGGTTCGTCAGGGTCACCGCGGCAATGAAGAAAACATGGTATAGGGGGGGAGAAAACAGCGTTTTCAAGCTGCCCTCTCCCGACCGCCGCTGCAGCTTACATTGAAAAGACTTCTACTATCCAAGGTGTTTCAGTGAAGGCCGGTCAGCAAAGGATAACCAACGCAGCGACTACCAACCGAAGCCGTTAACCATGCCGTAAGTCTGGGTATTCCCGTTAGTACGTACAGATAGCAAGGGCGATCGCAGCAGGGCAAGCTCGTGGCTTTCAAAAAGAAAAAAGACATGCACTTACTTCTATGAAGGTCTGGGAAGATTTTCATGCCCTGTACCCTGTTCGATTCCAGGCCGCGACACGATTCTCCTCAAACACCTTCGACAAGATCCCTTTTACAAGATCATCGCGAGAGAGTCGGACAAGTAGTAAGTACTGCGCAGCGATGAACAAGCCAAGGAAGGAAGAATCAATACAAGTATTGATAGATAACACACTACTTACTTCGCATGATCGTTGTGTATGACAAGGTTCTTCCGAAAACAAGACCAGCTTGTTTATGGAACTGCGCTTCCGATGACCAAGGCCCCACGATTTCGGGGAAAAACTAAGCCCATACGTGAACTACCCGCAGCTTGTTGAAAGCCTCAGTTAAACTTTGAGGCAGTAGCCCATTCACTGCGAGTGGGAAACTATCGAACTCATCCGAGTCGGTACAGCAATCCGCGAAGAAATCATCGAACTCGTCGTTGAAGCAATCAGCGCCTTCGCGGAAGGCGCGCCGTTGGGATTGGGAGTCTTCAAAGGTGCCTACATACCATCCATTAGATACAATTGTCGCCGCGCTGACGTTTCGTATGATAGAAATTCGGACCGAATATCCACAGAACCCATTGTCTCCTCATTTTCTGACGTCGTCGCCTCGGAATTGACCCGGGTATTGTAGGGGGGGGAGGATAGACCAACCTGGAACTTTTCAGAAGAAGAGAAAGACATAGCATTTGATCATGAGAAACAAATAGACACACTTCAGCGTCCATCCGCCTACGGTGACTCGGTCCTTAGCCCCCTCCTGTACCAGTGCGAGCGAAAAAAAAAAATCTCGTTTGAGAAGACAAAACGGTATTTGATGCCTGGCGCAAGCACCTATCAATATACTCCAATCAAGAGATCGAACTGTTCCCAGTTACCGGACCCACATATCCGCGAAGGTGTTAGTTAAGGGTTCGTATTCAGCTTTGAGACGGGACAAAGTGAGAGACCTGGTATGTTCAAATGAGATGCGCGTCCCCCAACAAAACGTAAATAGTCATAACCGACCGAAGTTTCAGTTTCGGCAAACGTATCCGCGAAGGTATGCAGCCAGCCGAACTCCACAATCGAGGCAAGCACATTGAACCTAATTCAGAAATGTTGCACGCGCCATTGAAGAGGACGTGAAAGGGCTGTACCCTCGAAAAACTGCATTTGCGCATAACTGGACCGAAATTTTACACAGCTACGGTTGCTGAAGTGAGCTGATGTAAAGTAAAGCCGCAGCGACTCGGAACGATGATTTGTGTGTGTGTCCGGTGTGTGTGTGTCGGGATAGTAGACACAAGTAATTGCACATAAGTAAGAATACAAGATGAAAATATAACCAAAAAGAAAAAGTCTACTTCATCGCCTTTCTCATTTTCTACACGTAGAAAAAGCAGAAAAATAGAGATGCATCAGCACTCCACACCAACACCAAGAATCAAAGGAAAAGAACGAAAAACTCACCTCCTCCATAACATCAATATCATTGGTCTCAATCCTCATAATCTTTTTCCCTGTCTGCTTCTCAATCTCCTCCATCTGCAACCAAGTCTTGCGATCGTGCACAAAATTGACTGAAATGCCCTTTCGTCCAAATCGACCCGTTCGTCCGATACGATGGATGTATGTCTCAACGTCAGGCCGGCTATCGTCTGAACGTGAGTTATTACGCTCGTTCATCAGCGGGAGGTCATAGTTGACGACCATATTGACTTGAAGGATATCAATTCCTCGGGCGATGACATTGGTCGTGATGAGGACCTGCAGCGCGATGGAGGCGAAAAAAGAAATAATCAGTCTCAAACGCCTGAAAGTTAAGACCGGAACAAGCACAAACTTTCTCCTTGCCCTCCCTAAACCTATCAATAATCTGATCACGCTCCGTCGCGTCTTTGGCTCCATGTAACGACGCGACATGGTGTCCCTCAGCTGTCATCTTCGCACTGATACGATCTGCCGTATGTCGGTGTTGACAAAAGATAATGCTTTGTCCGATCGTGAGAAGCGTATACAGCGTGACGAGGATATCGTATTTGTGTTCTTCATCCTTGCAATCCATGTAAAACTGCCGAATAGAATCCACACTGAGCTCCTCCTTTTGTAGCTCAATCTTGTTCGCGCTAGGAGCAAATTTTGAAGCAAAGGTACGGACGTGATCGGGGAAGGTGGCGGAAAAGAGGATGATCTGGACTCCGGTTTTGGGAAGCATGCTGTAGCCAAATTTTCATCAGTACGATCGATAGGCAGGTATAGAGTGATAGGTACAGACTTTTTCACCCGCAGCGTTTGATCTCCTAGTCCATCTTGATCCAGCATATTATCAGCCTCGTCCAACACGAAAACCTTGACATTGGAGACATCAATGACTTTTCGCCGTATGAGATCAATCATCGTTCCTGGTGTGCCAACGATGATGTGCGCAGTAACCCGAGTGGCATTCCTTGGGAGGTTGTCTTTGATTGCGTACTCGGTTTGAACAGAGGTAAATTTGCCCATTGCGATAATGACGGACATGATCTGACGCGCGAGTTCACGAGATGGGGCGAGACAAAGGGCCTGAAAGGGCGAGTCGATGAGAGCAGGTAGGGTGCAGCCGAGAGCAAGAGACGTGCCTGAGGCTTATTCAACGAAAAATCTACGCGACTAAGCATTGTAAGCACAAAGGCTGCAGTCTTTCCTGTACCGGATTGAGATTGTCCAATCATGTTGGTAGGTCTGGCGGGAGTCAGCTGGTGGAACTTGAGATGAGGGCTAGAGGCTGGTTCTTACGGGTTGGACAGTAGCAAAGGGAGGGCGCGTTCTTGGATTTTTGAAGGTTTCGAGAATCCCATGTCGTAGATGCCCTTGAGCAAGTCTTGATGTCTGTTCGTCGAGTCAGATCCGGTCTTTCAAAAAGGGATCGGAACACACAATCCGAGTTCTTCAAAGGTCTTTACGCTGTATAGTGGTGAGGCCGAATCAGCCTGTTGGTCTGCCAATGTAACCTAGACATTCAGATCGATTAACAGAATGCGAGAACAAGGCGAACAGGGCACATACCGAGACCTCGAATGTCGAGTTTATGAGGTCAGTATTGGCAGCTAATCCGCCTTGAGAATCCAGGGTCTTCACAAAGAAGAAGAAATCGCACATTTTTCTGGTTCTTCTGGTTTTTCATTATCTATTTTTGGTTCAGAGCCTGAAGCGGCTGGTCCATCGGATGTTTGTTCAGTATCATCGAGCAAAATAAAGGAAGAATTTTGGAGGACCTGGAGTGTAAAATCCGTCTTCGTCTTTTTCCATGTTGGTGGTTTGACTACGGGATTGAATGGCACGTGGCACGTGCCTCAAATCTTCGTCTGATGGACGCGCCCACACCAGGCATCCTCGTGCTCAACGAGCTCCAAATCGGTAGCCCTGCAAGGTCTGGTACCGCCTTGACGGGTTATATGAACAGCGGACTTGACTTGTAGCTCAAACATGCTGCTTACCACCGTCGCCGTCTTGTACTGGGTTCTAACCCTCGGGCGCGCCTATGATGTCGTTCGGGAATATTCTGGTATAACTTTCTTCGACGAATGGGATTTTTACGGTTCTTGGGATAATCTTACTCTTGGTACGCTAATTTTCGCCCTTGGAAAAAGAAAAGAAAAAATTTGTTTCTCAACGTTGTACAGGGGACGTCAATTGGCTCAGTCAATCCGATGCTTTCTCTCAAGGTCTGGCCTACGTCAACAATGCGGAGAATGTCATCATCAAAGTGGACAATATGCACTCAGTCGCATACCCCAATAAAAGGAACTCTGTCCGGATAACGACAAAGGATTTATATGGAGCGGGGTCTCTCTGGATAATTGACCTGGTTCATATCCCCTATGGTTGTTCTGTAAGAAAAATGCATTCAATTCCCTTAACAAAAGCTCATCCGTCGTGCAGGTATGGCCTGGTAACACCATTCCTCTTTGCAGCCGAGATTGCTCTCCTGAAATTTTTGCAGCATTTTGGACGATGGGTCCTAAATGGCCGGACGACGGTGAAATCGAGTAGGCAGCTTCTCTCCTCCTGCAGATGATCTAGCAATACCCAATCTGAAACGTCCTCCGTAGCATCATCGAGGGTATCAACTTGATGCCGTCCAACCAGATGGCCCTCCACACGACATCAGGCTGCTTCCACAATTATACGCCACCGAACCAGATAGGTGAAACACTGATGACCGATTGCTCCTCACCTTCAGGATGCACTGTCGGCGAACTCCAGCAAAATAGCTTTCAAAGTGGTTTCGCCGAAATGGGCGGAGGCGTGTTTGCTGCCCAATTTGATGTCGCAGGGTCGGTACAAAAATCCCGTTCTTCTCTGCTCTCACTGACTTACTGACTAACTCTCCCAGAATTTTGTTCGTAAATCCTCATTGATCGTGTAAGATCCAAACTCATACTTCTTTCGCGGATCGCCGATAGCATCTGGTTCTGGAGCGCAAGTCTCCCCTTCATTAGTTTTGAAATAAACCCGTACTAACCTCTCTTCTACAGCGCCCAAACATTCCAGCCTCGATCACCCAAGCCGATTCGACCTCACCAATAGACATTTCGCAATGGGGTCCACCATCCGCCAACTACCTCGCTTCCGACCAGTGCAATATTACTGAATTCTTCACTCCGCAGAAGTTGGTCTTGGATATCACATTGTGTGGCAACTGGTGAGAACGATCCTTTCCCTTCCTCCCCGGAAACTGACCGAGCACCCAGGGCTGGTCTTCCAGAGGTCTACTTCCCTTCTTGCGCAGAGGGAGGATCAACAGGCATATGTGTAAGTGTAACCACCGCTATTTGCGTCTACATTGCTTTATCTTCCTCCCCATATAGTACAACGACAATGTCATCGGCGACGGATCCAACTACAACGATGCCTATTTTGAAATCCCTTACCTGCGTGCATATACCACAGGTGGTCCCGCACCTACACCGACCGCTGCACCCATTGCCATCGCGTCGCCTGTCAACCTGAGTGCTTATCCGGGATATTTTCCTCCTACCGTGACGGGTACTGGGGCTTTTGCTACGAATACCGGGCTCTATCCTAGTCCGGATAACGCAGCGAGTCCAGTCAGATTAGGTATGGGAGTAGAAATGGTTATTCGGTGGGTATTTTCGATTGGGATCGTGGTGCTAGTTGGCTTCGTTTGATAGAGAGATAGAGAGGATGACTATCTAATTTTTTATCGATATATTGAACACTACAGGAACGATTATACATACTATCGTTGTTAGGGTACTTTCCTACACAGGGTACTTTCACTTTTCAAGAAATGGACAATTCTGAGGACCTAGAGCACTCCTCTTCTTAGATTTACTGATGTACATGTACTTTTGCTAGTATACTACCATGCTAGCTACTATAATTTCGAGTTTTCTAACCTCAAAGTAGGTGGTACCTATAAACCGTTCAGAATCAGAGCGTGATATCACCCAGGGCACCAGGAACAACCAAATAATGCACATTAACAGATCATCAAGGAGGATTTTATACTTCAGATACTTCTCAAGAGTATACCTGCAAGAAAATCAAGGTGGGTAGGTCAAAACTGAGTCATTGACAAGGGAAAGAAAGTGAGAGGATGGTAAAGTGTGACACAGAGGCAATGCCGTTGGTCGGCCGTAAGAAGCGCTCGGCAACTCCTCCATGACCAGAGCCAAGGCCCTTCGCGGTACAACCCGTAAACCCCAAACTCTAGACAGCAATGTGGAGGCACGAATAACAGAGGCAAAGCATGCCCTGCTGGTTTCTACAGATCCCAAATTCAACCCCAAGAAAGCATCTGCCCTCTACAATGTTCCGTACAGGACCTTTCTCAACCGACTTCGGGGTATCCACCCTAGGAAGAAAGCCCACGAAAAGGAGATGCTGCTGAATGGAGAAGAGACAAAGGTACTACTGGACTGGATCATGTACCTGGGGTTTGCTGGAATACCAGTCTCCAAACGAACACTCCGACCCAAAATCAAGGCAATCATGCAGGCAAAAGGGCTGCGCGTAACCGAACACAGTGTTTCAGCATCCTGGATTCGAGCGTTCACTCAGGCTCACAAGGAAGAGCTGAAGCCGGCACGAGGGTCTGCATTAGACCCCAAACGTGCCCAAGCATTCAACTACACCACTGTCAACAATTATTTCAAGCAGCTAAAGGGAATTCTTGACGACAACAAAATTCCTTGGGATCAGGTCTACAATATGGATGAAAAGGGTGTTCAGCTTGGAGGAGGGCGACGAAACTCACAACAGAAGTTCTTCTTTTCACGCAAAGATAAGAACAAGTACCGGCAGCACAGCGACAACCTCCAGCTTGTAACAATCATTGACTGTGTTTGTGCAGACAGTACAGCTCTCATACAGCCTGCCTTTGTATTCCCTGGATCCACAATGTACGAAGAATGGATGGAAGAGAGCAATTGCTTGTACGTGTTTTCCAGTTACTATTCTGAAAATGACTAACAACCACAAAGAGTAGCAACTTCAGAAAACGGCTGGACAGACAATGAGATAGGGTTTCAGTGGTTCAAGCGAAATTTCGTACCTCAGGCAACAGAACGTAGAAAGGTCAAAGGATCCGACAAGCCCATCCTGCTCATGTATGACGGTCATGGATCTCATGCCAGCGTTGAGTGGGCTGACCTCGCCATTGAAAATAACATAATTCTCTACTGTCTTCCCCCTCATACCACCCACAGGCTCCAACCGCTTGACGTAGGATGTTTTGGCCCACTCCAGACAGCCTGGTTTGATCGTTGTGATCAGATCCTGGAGGAGACCGGCGAATCTATGGACTTACGATATGTTATAAGGGAATACATGCAATGCCGGGCCTCTGCATTCAAGAAGAGCACGGTCTTGCAGTCGTGGCGAAAATCTGGAATCAATCCGCTCAATCCAGGCATCTTCACTGACGCAGACTTTGCGCCCGCCCTCCCCTCATCGACTTTCACTCACTTTCCGGATTCTTTTCCCAGAAGACTCCCCCGGGCTCCTGACGCGTCTTCCGATGATGCTGTATTTAACCCCGAAATGCTGAAAGCTTTCGAGGAGGAGAGAGATGATGGAAAGAAGGAAAGCCAACAGGCAGGATCCAACTCGGAATCATCCGATTCTGATGACACGAGTTTTTTAGGTTCATCAGAAGATTCTGACTTGGACGACGATGACAACTGTCATTCTCCCACCCCGATGCCATTCATGCGAACTCCCACCACTTTACAGTTTACCACACCAATTCAGCAATCATCTTCTCATCGAACTCGCTCTCAAACCTTCCGCTCTGCTGTCACACCTCCCAGCCTACATCCCTCAGAAGACACACTTGACAGACTTCGGCTCGAAAACTACCGCCTCAGAGAAGAACTCGGAGAGGATAAGGCTTCTCTCAAGCTTTGGCGTGAAAATGCGCTGCTAAAACAGCATTCTGCTGATCTGGAACAGGAGCTGGAGGAGCTGAGGGGACAACGGGATGCGGCGCAGACCCACGCTGTTTTTGCGGGTCAGCAGGCCTCTCTCTTTCAGTACAAGTTTAACGAGAAGGTGAAGAAGAAAACTTCAAGAAGAGTTCGGACGTCAGCTCGGATTTTTACGACGGATGAGGGGCGTGCAGACCTTGCACAGAGCGCGGCAGCGAAAGCTATCAAAGATAATCAGGTTTTGAAGAAGCTGAAGAAGAAGGACGATACATTTCGTGCCGACATTATTCGTCGGGCAGAACAGGATAGGCTGGGTACGGAGTTTTTGGGCAACATGAACCAGTTCTCAAAGCCCGCTCTCGTTGACATTGCTAATGCAGTCAAGATACCGCACAAAGGGGCATTAGTAGATCTTCGTACTCGCTTGAAGGCCCACTTTGATGCAAATCCGGAGCTCAAGACTGACCGTCGCTACATCGGTCTCTTTAAGCGCAGTCGAAAGCGCAAGGATCCACCAAAGGAAAACATCGAGGGTTCTTCTCGCAGACCGCGGCTTGATTTTCGCTTTCCCTCACCATCACCAGTGCCGTCATCATCACACCCTCCTCTCTTTCACTCCCATTCACCTGTCCAACTGTCCCCATCTCGCCATTTTGGGCTTGAGAATCCTCCCCGCTTTAATGGAGCTTTATTCCAGGCCCCGTCTACACGATATGCACCAGATATATACCATAATCCATATAACCTCCGTGAGCTACCAATGTACGCTCCCCAGTATACTGTACCTGCCCCTCATTTGCCTTTGCCATCGCTGTCTGTGCCACGTCCTCTTCCACGTCCTCTACCGCGTTCTTCTACCAAATTAAATACAAATTCCGTTATTTCGTAGTCGAATAACACTCGCTTTTACCCGCTGTTTCTATTGAGAATTGAGTTGCCGAGCCTGCCTGCCTTCCGAACCACGGCTTGAGTGTTACGGTTTCGTGACAGCGGGGTGAAAGATCCCTGTTTTTGCTCGGTCAAGCCCCGACATTAGCTACGTTGAGTGTAGCAGCACAAAAATTTCGGACTGGGGGTTTGAAAGCATTCGGAATCCAACTGTGTACTCAGATTTTTATTTCAAGAACGATATTCACAATTTTTGAAAAAGTGCAAGTACCCTAACAACGATAGTAGATGATAGATACCATATACTTACCGTCTCGTTATTCAATTGGTATTTACTTGATGATTGGAATACTGCTACGTACACGATACATATTACGAGAAGATGAAACTAGTTTCGTTGAGACTTTGTCGTTGAGACTTTGTTGAGACCGACCTGCAAGGATATCTATCTATCATCAAGGCGTGTTGTTCTCGGGTCCGAGCAGGTGAGCCGGAGCCCCAACAAAAGCTTAACGCCTCAATGTAATTTATATCTCATCCTGTCTCGGGATAGTTAGATGTGTCTCGGGATAGTTAGATGTTATCACAGCTCGGGAGCTACGAGGCGCTAAGGGAGACGCTTGCATAGTAGAGGCAGGAACTGCGGTAGGCGGGAACACCGCGGTTCAATTTTTGGTATTAAGTGTGGGCTGGTTCACAAAATGAATTGAGGTAGTAAGCGACTATATACTTGACTCAATCATGTGGTAATTCTATCTGACGTTGGCGAGCGGACTAGTCGCCAGTTGAGTGGCAAGCAACTGTGGCATGTAAGGTTGAGAGTACGAGTTGAATCGTGCCTCTTGTAAGAAAGCATATTGATATCTATTTGGCCAGATCCTTCCCCTTTCCCTTCGCATCATCATGAACTGGATCCCAACGCTTGCGGCCCTGCCTCTGTCTGTCGGTTTGTGAACCGGATTCTTCAATCTCAGAAGGTTCACTGCTGCTTTCCTCTGCATTTAACTGAAGTGCTTCACACACTGGGCCACACACATGGTCCTCTGCAAAGCTATCAATACCCTTTTGGCCATGATCCCCGGCCCCCGACGATCTATGAAAGCTTAGCATCATAAGATAGTAAGAGGTTTTCTCGTTGTACATACGCTTTCAAAGTATGTGTCATAGGATCAAATATGACGAAGACATTTTTTCCTCCAGTCGAAGTCCAAGTGCCTGTTAGTACACTATCAGCACTGATTTCACTACTTTGATTTTTGATTTGAATTCGCACCTTGTAAGTCCGCAAAAACCAGATTGCCATTTGTAACCGCATACACAAAGTGTAAGAAGGCATGGATTGTATCAGAAAGTAGATCGGCAATGTAATTTCGCCCATGAGATAGAGTCCCGGTAAATTTGGTGACCATTGTGGAGCGACTTGGCTCCACAAGCCAGGTCATACCCTCTGTCGGACCAATGTGATCACCTGCCAGTATTTTTATGCCTGACGCTTGGCTCGGAGGATGTCCGCCTGCTTCTCGAAGCAGAAAACACTCAGACACCGTGATCTCTTTGTCCATTAAGGGATCATCAGAGCTCTAGCTAAAGTTGAAAAAAATGTATACACTCACGTTCATGAATCTTGTCAACACCCTTGTTTGCTGCATGCTCGTAGAACTCTTTAAGAAATCCTCGGCACTGTTCCAATCGCCCTGCATCAAGACTGAGCAGCTTGTAATTCTTCTGGAGCTTATCTTCATTTATTGAATGAGTCGTTATCATCAAACTTGGCAAAGCGTTTTGCGGCATAAACAGTATCGCTTATTCGGAGCTGAATTATTCAAGTTTAGGTATCATGACATGGTATTAATTGAATTCTTACCTTGAAAACAATCTTCATGCCGCCTTGAGCAAATGGCTTGTCATCTATGTAACCTTGGAGCATACCCACGTCTGAATTGAGCCTCAGGTTAATTCGATACTCTGCATCAATGTCGACATCAATCCGCTCAAATACAGTGTGACTAGGCATGTGAACGGTGAAATCATGCTCATCCAAATTTTCCGGGGTTTTGTAGCTTGATCGAAGGCTTACACCTAGAATTAGAAAAATCAGCATAAAAATTCATTATAAAATTTGAGTCATTTGACTCGATGTGTTACCTCCTAAGCGAGATTTTAGACTAAGAATTGATTTTCCCCTCTTAGCCTGGAGAGACATAGTAGATGAGGAAAGACTTCGTTTGCGGCCTTCTACAAAATTGAGTGAGCTTGTTCTGTTTGGTTGCAAAGCTGCAGAGGTTCGCCGATTGTACTACATCAATTGCAGAGATGAGTATATAAAGTCAACGTCAGTGATGCAGCAGATTAAAGTATTTGACTTACTGCTGTATAGTCTATGGCTAGCTCGAGGTACAATGTGCGCTCTTGAGCGGACTTGGACACTTTGATGCCAGTTGGAAGATTGTTGACATAGATATGAGCAACGTTTGGGGTACTATGCTGAAGGTAAAATTCTTCTAGATTTTTGTGCTCGCTGCCGTCTAAGGGATGACGATTTTTGTGAAAACGAATTGAGGCTTCCGATCTACATCATGATTGACTTAGGAAACAGGACTCTGTCTATAACCAAAAAACTTACCGCTCAATCTTGTCATGCATGCCGTTTGAGTTCCACTCTGCATTGACCATGTTGAGCATTTGTTGTTTAATTTCTGGACACGAAAAAATATTGATATTAATATGCAATCAAAGATAAATAAAGATCAATGAACTAACCATCCATATAAACACCAAGCCCATCTCGATACATGAGCGTGAATATCCCAAGGTTATGAGTGAACTTGGAAGGCTTTCCAAGAAACACTGGCTGTGAAACCAAAGTTAGTAGGAATCAGAAACTGCATATGAAGAGCGAAATGGAATCACTTGCCGCAGTGTGAATGTTATAGAATTTATTTGAGCCTCGGACTGCCTGCTCTCGGGCCTGTATCTGCTGCACAGTTGCAGTTGCCATGCCACTCTGCAAATTGGTTCGAATACTTTTCATTCTTTGCATGGTGCGAATTGAAAGATCATTGTATGTTTTTGGGATTGGAGTCCGGCTTGCCAGCGGTTGTTGTTGGTTATACTCAGCTGGTGTAAAAAATAAAGATATGTTGACATGATGCAGTGTGATATCAAAATAGTACCGAACATACTGGTATGATGACTGCTGCTTTCAGATATAGCAAGTACATTATTACACTCTGCTGTGCCGCAGGATCTGATGCCATTCATGGCTGGAGGCATGCCGTGCTTTCGAACAACACCACAGGCAAGGCACTGGTGATAGCTCTACACAGATGGCGCGTCAGAGATATACAAATATGGCAATCAGACACTTACTGCAATCATTGAATATTCTCGGGAGTCCCGATCAACCGCATCGAGCTGATTACATTTTATACAATTATCTTCTGTTTGACGAAGAGGAAATAGTGTCTGACAGCTTGGGCATTTGTCTGGCATTTTGTTGAGAAAAATGTTGGCCTCAGATGTAATGCTCTTATAGTCTGAGCGTAGTACAGCTATGCAACAACTTCAAGCTGCTGAACATTGAGTTAAGAGTTAAGACCCGACAGTGCTCGCATTGCAAGTTCCGGATATGGCGCAACAGCATTTCTTGTTTCACAAGTTCCGATCCCTTAGATCCTTTTTTTTTGCTATGTGGTTGTGAAAATGTTGATCCCTCTCTCGTCAAGTTCCGGTTTTTGTATCACTTATTGTCCCAGTTTTGCAATGTACATGCTAAAGTCGGACCTTGCTGTGAAAATGTTGATCCCTCTTTTGTCAAATTCTGGTTGAAGTTCCGATTTTTGTATTACTGATTGAGAGCACTGTTGGGATGGAGATCCTGCTTTTTGTTTTTTTTACGTTCTGGTGTGTCTATTGTTGCATGAAGCCACCAATTTAGGTCACAGAGATGTAGATCCGCTCAATTTTGGTCCAAGTTCCGATAAATTTTGTATCGCCGTAAGCGGCACTGCCAGACAAAACTATACCACTCAAGTAATATCATAATTTTCTTCTCTGAGTCTGACTCGGAGTATTTATACTTGTGATAAGAAGAAGCATAGCAGTCACGGAACGCTCTCTAGGCTCTCCTCTTAAAACAAACTTATCAGTTCATAAGCTACTGCGTTGGGCCTCGGCATGCCAAATCCAACTGGGATCAATGGATACGGGATCAAAATTGGTTTGTCCGATTTATTTAATTGTGCACCAGTCTGTTCACTTATGATACTTTGTATAATAGCACCTCCTGATGATGTACTACGAGCAAGCTTGCTCAAGTACAGGACACAGCAGCTATCACAAAAGCAGAAGCTGGAATCATTGAGGCGCGATCATAATTACTCTATTGGGTAAGATATTTCATCTTGCTTCCCCTGTTGACGTTGAAGACTTACTGATCTTAAAATTGAAGACTTACAAAATTGAATGAACAAGAAAATCGCCTTGAGATTCCAAGTAAACGTCGATTCAGGGTGCCAGATGAGGTTCTCAGACAGGCCATAATTGACGAAGTTGAGAAAGATCTGAATCGCATGAACGGTCCGGACTTTATGCAGGAAATTTTGCGACACCAGCATGATATAAATGTCGGAAGGTAAGCATTGGAAAATCAAACACTCGTGCATGCTAACGGTTGTCCTGACAGAGATATGGTTACAAAAATAATGAAGGATCTGTTTCCCGGAGATTTTACGAAAAGGTTTCCAGGTAACAGACCTGTTCGTCAGTACCGGACTGCTCAGAAGTCTATCGGTCCATTTAGGGAAGTAAGTTCTGATGGTCATGAAAAGCTGAGTGCGAGTGCATTGAAGATGGGTGACATTGGGTTCTCATTCTACGGCTATAAGGATAAGTGGGGGGCAGAGATACTTTTCCTCAAAGTTGTTCCTGAAACTCGTACGGCTGCATCTGGAGGACATTTACTCCTTGACTTTATTGCGGCTACTGGATGTAAGGATTTTCCTGATATATTGTTTATTTTTCTTGACATGTGAATACATTAGGTATCCCTATTCAGCTCACAACTGACAAGGGACCCGAGATTGGCTATCAGCATGCTTTCATGGTGACACTCCGGTAAGCTCCATAATTATGCCCTAACGTTGATGAGTCGTGATCATCAAACAACAGAGAATTGTATGCTTCCGAGCTTGATCCAGAGGAATTCCTATGCCACGTTATTTTGAAGAGTACAAATAACACAGTCATTGAAGGATTTTGGCACATATTTTTACGCAAGCTCGTTCAAAATATTAAAGAGATCATTCTCCAAGGCAAAGACGAGCTAATTTTCAACCCTGCGAGGTCTGAACATTCGTGAGTTTTTACATACTATCACAATAATATTTCTCAGGCTAACAAGCCTTGATCTAGCTCCCTCTTTTATTGGATCTTTGTACCCTTGGTACAAGAAGAGACCGACAAATTCTGCGTATACTGGAATAATCATAGAATTCGAAATCAAAAGGAAAAGCTGATGCCCTCGGGACATGTTCCATCTTATGCTATGGAGCATCCGGATTTATATGGAGGTCTTGATTGTAGGATTCCAGTTCCAACAGAGGCAGTTACCCAGCTTCGGCAATTTCTGGAGGACGAGACGAAGATATCACGTGAAGAATGCTTCCTGTGGTATAGCGACGAATTTGCTGTGATTGCACAGCTAGCTTGGGAGGAAGTCAATCGTCCAAAAATCACACTGGAAACTGCATGGGATGTATTCTCACAGATGGCTCCACTCGTTGCTGAGTAGTTGATTATTATGATAAGTACGGCGACACTAAGATACAACTTGAATATAACGTGGGAGGTGGGCCAATGCGCTTCGCACGTGGCGGGTACGAGTCCAGGCGCCATGACGAATTGATGTTATTATATCCGCTGCTACCGTTATGGTATCGCCGTCTAATCGTTGAGAGGACTAGTAAATCGGAGTGGTACAAGTCAATGACGGATGCATTGGCATCGTCTTTTTTGAATCGCTATACATAGAAAATGGGGTTACTGTACCGCAATAGAAACAGCCAGAACAAACCAGTTATTTGTATCGACTGAGATTTTGCAATAGAATCATGAAATATAGAATTTGCGGCATAAAGTTGGTAAGATCAGGTACATAAAGGACAGAAATCTCTATCAAAACATCTATCCTTTATGTACCTGGTGCTCCAGGAATACGAGAAGTACAAAGAGATGTTGAGGTCCAGAGTACCCCCAGAATCCTATCGTGGGAAATGTAACCATATCCTTCACGCATGCGTGAAGGATATGGTTACATTTCCCACGATAGGATTCACATATGAGTGTAACTCTCCGAGTTACCCTCTATGCTCTATTCCCAAATTTGAGGCATAAAAATACTGTGAGCTTATGTATGGATAGTCACAGGTCAGTGCCACCGCTTCCGCTGACTTATACAGCCTCCGGGCAGCCTGGAAGTGCTAAAATACTCAATACGTTACGGATTATCATTCAGGGATTATCATTCAGGATGCAGTGCATAAAAAGAGACACGAAAACAAAAACATACTAATACGATTCACATTTGGCCTCGTAATATATACAGATAAGATAAGAATGTTTCGAACCGGTTCATGATTTCTTGGCATTCCGTCAAGAAATTGAACCGCGGTGTTCCCGCCTACCGCACAGGAACTCGGTGAAAAATGCGCTGTGGAGGTTGTGACAATGACACAGGATAAAAAATAATTAGATGGATGATTCTCGGGCCACGACACATAGTAAAATCCAGGACTTTTTCAAATGTGGGACTGGGAGTAGCCTTGCACCACTGGGAGTACCTTAGACTGACAAGATAAATGAACGAAAACCTTTTTGACATCTGTTTTACTCAGCCCGTCTGGATCACCAATCCGACTTTTTTAGCGGGCCTCTCTCTAATTACTGTAATAATGATTGCATGATTTGTTTCATGATAAAAAAACTGAGCATTCGCAATTTTCATAGCTTGAAGCCGATTGGTCACCACCTTCAGCAGCGCCCGTCGAATGAATCATTGAGAGCAATCGCTCCGGGCATGTTCCGCAATCACTGACAGGTCAACGGACCGAAGTGTCATGTGATCCTAAATACATCCAGATTTTTTATTTGTCGGTATTGGAGTCGGGCACAGCCTATGTCCGATAAGGTTCCTCTGTATTCCCTCACGTACACTTTTAAATGCGAGGGGCGGCTCAGGATTATCACGATTCAGTACTTATTGACGTTCCTTCCTTTACGACCGTCACCAAGTACCTTGCTGCTTTCGTTGCTTCAAGATGAGTGACTCCCCCCTTACCAACCTCTTTGGCTCTGGTCTTATCGGAATCGTTCTCGCTTCAACGTAAACCTTCCATCCCTCCACTCGTTCTGCACTTGATGAACTGACGCGCAATTTGGGGCAGGCTTTTTGGACTGTACAGCGCACAAGCGTACTCATATTTCAACTATTACACCAAGGACAGATTATGGTTCAAACTGCTTGTGCGTATTGTTTTCTGCCTAAACACAAGCAAGTGTCTAACTTTATATCTACAGGTCGTTTTTATCTGGTACGAGAATTCTGAGATGACCACTCTCGGGATACGATGGTATCTGACTGGTTTACGACAGGGTGGTGCTGAGTCTAGAATAGTAAGTCAAAGCAACGAACTGATAAAGCCTTTTACTGATTATCCTCTCCAAAGTGCGCTCACTCTGCGTGCAATTTACAAATACCTGATCGATGACTTTGGGTTGACCGGGGAGCTTGCAGTTGCATCCTGGGAATGGCTCAGCTATGTTCTCCTCACTGTGAGTTTTCGTGGTTTTGTTTAAAATCAACCCAAATTTTCTGAAACGCTTCTCACTATCCAGAGCGTTACTTCTATCTGTGTACAACTGTTCTTTGCTCGGAGACTTTTCTACCGTAAGCCACCTATTTTGAAATGATATACCGAATTTTCACCTCTAAAAAAAAAAATTAGTTCTGCGCAACAAATACGCAAGATACATTCTGCTCGTCGGTATTGTCCGTCTTTTTTTCCTCTCCCTGCCCCTTGAACATAGGCTAACTCTGTTTTCTAGTCAACTCTTAGTGTTGTCAATTTCGGTGTGTCCGCTTTCACCATCGAGGTTAGGCCTACTCTCATATTAACGATCCATAGTCTTCGGAGTGTATGTGACGGCACGATGGTTCGTCAGTCTGGGATTGCTTGCTTGATCCAGCGTGCTTATATTCAACTATCTCGATATTCAGCCTCATCCTCAAGTTTTTCGCGAACTTTGTTGTCATCACGGTCGGTATTCTATCGGTCTCTCCACTGGAAATTGGAATAGCTGACCAGCTATTTAGTGGGGTGTCGATTTGTGGCTTGGAGCCAACGTCGCTTGCGACATTCTCATTACGCTGAGTATGTTGTACGGGCTTCATACCAGCCGAACTGGAATCAAAAGGTCAGCTTGCTCTCGATTATCCTTCTGCGCCCGCTCTCACATCCTTCCCTCTTCAGCACCAACCATTTAATCAACAGGCTCATGACCTATAGGTAACGCAATCCCCTCGAAGCTCTTGCGATCGCCTGTTCTGATTGCTTGGCATTTGATTCAGCATACAAACAGGGGCAGTGACCAGGTACGTTTTTGACAACCTTTCCTACAGAGCGCCCGGGCTAATTCTCCGTATGCTGCATATAGCATCACCGAAATTTTTTGTCTCGCGGCTTATACTGCGTCGGGGTTCCATTTTGGTCATATTCTCGTGGTGTTCCCTCTCTCTGGTCGTCAGTTGCCTCATTTTCCTGTTTCCATCGTCGACAAAATCTAACCCTTGGTCAACAATTCTTTAGTGTACGCGACTTCTTTCCTAGCCAAGTGAGTGATCACAACTTTGAATATAGCGCGGCGATCTAGAAAGGCGCTCATTTCTTTTTGTCCCTGTTTTCCCCAAAGTCTTCATGCCCGGGCTCCGAATACGCCGGGGCTCACCAGGGTCAAAGGGCTCGTGGTCACCGATGGAGATGTCGTTGAAATGAACCAAGCGATGTCGTTCGCTTCCTTTTCCGATGGGACCAAGGTTGGTAACATTGGACTATTCCTGAATAGTAAAAAAAAGGTTTCTGACGAGTGGATATGAACATCTGCCTTCTTCTAACCTTCCCCTCGTCCTCCTATCTGTTTTTCTTGCTTTCAGACGGCAACTTCTCATTCGATTGGATTTGGGCATAACAACAACAAAACGGTATGTCTTTTTTTTTTCGGCCGTCAGTCCTAAAGGATATATGTCCATCCTCTCTTTATATTAATAATTTTTATTTCTTTTTACTAGAAAGGGTCAATTGACGGCCCTATCCACAAATACCTAGATGACACTATTTCCGAAGAGGATGTGAGTCTCTCTCTTTCTTCTTCGTCCCATCTCATCGTAATGAATGCCCTTCGACTCACTCTCGTCTTTGTTTTTCTTGTTTTGTTTCGTTTTTGCCAGATGATTGTCAAGCCTGCCCGAGTCCATACTGGTAGTTCGTATGAATCGGATGCAGGTTCAATTGTATGAGCCGGGAGTGGTTGGTCATGACTTGTGAGCAATGACTTGTGAGCAGCCACTCCGGCCTCCCGCCGTTCCGCCTCGTAATTATATACTTATTGGAATCAAAATTCGACCTTTTGGAGTGTATGTGTTAATGTAGGCACTTTTCTTTTTCTATAGTTACCGGTACATATGTGTGTTAGTTCTACGTACCCGCCGTTGTCGTTTTACCAGTTACCTACTTAATGGGGCCAACTTGAAGGAACGGAAAACATTGACAAATGTTACAAAATGTTTTTTTTTTTCGTTCTTTCTTTTCTACATAACGTTACATGCCCACCTACTCAAGTACATAGAATCCATTGTGTATATAGTGCTCAGGAATAGTATTAAAAAGCTTATCAGAGAATGTTACGATTCAGTAGTAACCTGGGGTAGGGGTATTTTTAAGAACTTGCTGACTGGAATATGTTTTTATCATGACTTGTTCTGGATGGTTGAACGCCACTTGGTCCTGATTTCTAAAGTACAAAATAAATATTGCAAAGGATCAGCCGAAAGAGGTCTCAGAAGAAAAGAATAGAGAAACGTATAAAACTGCATTGACGTCGTCGGAGATTTACGCGTTACGTTCGATGAATGGTGTGTTTTTATTCTATCCCAGGTTGAAAGTCCTGTCGTTTCCAGTCTTTCCGGCTTGATTACAGTCGTCCATACTATAGGCCCAATGGTTACTCCCATCCTCTACCCGCTTTGGTGGTCCCATCTAGTTCCAATTCAGTCACCGTAGGTCGGTCGATATTCTCATGAGGTCTTCTCATCAACGTTCAGCTTGAAGTCGAACGACTGCAAAAGGATTGAACCAAGCATCGTGTACATAATTTTTGGATCATTATTGTATTCGTACGGAAATCCAGAGACCTATATTCTTTTCTTTTTTTTCTTTGGAGATTTCAACGTAGATACAAACTCTGACCGTTTAGTACTCTCCTGGTCCACAGGGCGTTTATGATTCTGGTTCTGACTATCACCGTTCTTCTTCTTCTTCCTTTTCGTCTGTGATTTTTCCGTGTCAGCAGCGCTCGAAGACAAGGCTTTCGTCGACAGGGGATCTTTCGAGTTGTTTGTCCTATGCTTCTTCCTGGCAGTTATCGTATTCTCATTCGGCTCACTCCCCTTCTTTACAGCTTCTGATACACCTTCAGCGCTCTTCCTCACCTTTTCCTTCTTCGCCTGCTTTGACGGCAGCCTTTCTTTGTGGCCTGCAGTAGGAGGAGGGACAGAGGCAGATGAGGGAGGGCGTGTATGGGGTATCGATGATGGCTTGGGTATCGTTTTCGCTTTTTTTGCAATTGCTGCCTCTTTCCGTTTCGCGTGTCGTTCGCGCAGGGCTTTGATGTGTTCTTGTCGGGTTTGCTATAAGAAACGAATATGAGTCTGGGTTAGCTCTGGAGAAAGGCATGAAAAAATGCGTACCTTTTTCAAGGAACGCTTGGATATTGCTGCAACTTGCTCGCCGTCGCTGGCGTCTTCCTCGTCTTCTTCCTCTACGTCTTCTGCACTGTCCTCGACCTCATCTTCTTCTTCTTCCTCATCCGACCCAGAAGAGCTCCTGTTGTCCAACTCGGATTCGGGTTCTGACTCTGACTCTGACTCTGACTCATCAGAATCAGAATCGGCCCTTCTAAGACCTAACGCTTCCTTCATCTCGCTGTCCAGTCCCAAAGCTTCATCCTCATCCTGCCTTTTTCGTTTCCGGAAGATTCGTTTAAACATGAACGGAAGGCTTGACGGCGGAGGTCCGCAATAAAAAAAAGATTCCGCTTTCCGGTCCGCCGACGAATTCTTCGCTCTTACATAAAATAAACTTGAGTCTACCAAAGTACCTTTCAGTTTCACCCTTACCGTTTACCTCCCTCTCCACCAATACTCAGAACAATCGATGTCAGACACCGACGCCGACAAAACATTCGACCAATCTGATTTGAACACCGTCAAGAGAAACAAAGATCGCGCTTCGTACGACAAGGACTTGATTGTGTCCATCGTGAAAGAAGCTCGAATCTGCCATGTATCCTTCATGTACGATGGTCTACCACAGTGTGTTCCTATGATTGGAGCAATAGAACAAGTCCCAGAAAGTGGAGACCTGTTTGTTTATTTCCATGGTCAGTCAAGAGCTCGTACTACGCACTATACAACTAAAATTCATTTTGTATGGCCAAAAAAAAAGGTTATCCCAAAGCTCGATTCATTCAATCGTTGTTGGAACAAGGAACACCGATGACGGTAGCTGCTACGATAATGGAAGGCTACGTTCTCGCACTTAGCGTTTTCCATCATTCGATGAACTATCGCAGTGCCATTCTTCATGGTGTTTCGTTGCCTCTTGAAGATACTGAGGCCAAGCTCCGGGCTTTGGAGCTCATTGTCGAATCTACGACTCCTGGACGATGGGAAAATTCTAGGTAAGAGTCCGTCGATTGATAGTAAACTTCTTGAAAGTTGCTGTTCTCAGTAATTGACTCTGCTCATCTGACAGGAAACCAAACGACGCAGAGCTGAAAGGGACCTCGGTTATCAAGATGAAAGTAGAGAGTGGAAGGTAAGTGAATTATTTAATCATGCTATTTTTGTTATCTCAACTCTCACAATTCAACCAGTGCTAAAATTCGAACGGGCCCTCCGAAAGATGACCGGAAGGTAAGTCCAGACAAAAGAAATTTCTTGATTCTCATTTCACAATACGGCCAAACATTTTACTGCTGAATCCTTACTGATTAACTCTTCTCTCCTGGTTTTAGGATCTCAACGACTCGGATCTGGTTCAACAAACTTGGACAGGGGTTATCCCCGTAGACTCTGTCGTTGCAAAACCTGAGCCTACGGAATACGCACCATCGGATGTTCCTGAACATGTCGCTCAAATGAAGTAAATTTTCCCACCTTCAAGCTCGGACTTGGGGAAGGAGATGTGGGACGAGACTGCGCTACACATATATATCCAAGGCGGAACGCAGCGCGGTTTTTTTCTTTGGATTGGTGTAATATAAGTACACGAGCTACAAGTTATGTAGTCGTGGGAGACTCTTCGACAAATAGATTCGAAGGAAGCTACTATCTGTTTCAATCGCTAGTGATCTTGCTTGCAAGATCATTTCATGTTTGTCCTTCGCGTCGCGCGAAGATGGTAAGAATACACGTGACCGTCACCGCTTTGGTCTGAGTCACCGCATGTCATGAAAGCCCTTCGTTCTGCTCTCTTCTGTTCTGTTTCCTCACAATGGCCTCATACTACTGGGCATCTGTATTATTCTTGTCATGACCCAAAATCTCAGGAACTCTGTGTCTTCCTTGGATTCTGCATTCTGACCCTACATTCACGACCACAAACCCTCAGGCTCTTCTCAACTACATCTGACTTTATACCCCCCCCCCCCCCCCCGCCTGCGCTCTATATATATACGAATTCTATCCCGAGTTGAATCGGAATGTGAATGAAAGAAACACTGGTTAGATACTCTCAGAGAATCTTGCACTAGCGTCTTATCCCCCTGCCGGTGATACTGGCGTACCACCTTTTCTCCTCTTCGAAAGATGGAGTATAACCCCGCTGACCACAAATGTAAAGGATCTCCCCAATATTCGACCAAGTCTGACGATATAACGTATACCCATCCCAAACACCACCACTATGGCAAGACTCCATAGACCTGCGGGAGGTGCAGCAGCACAGGCGACGATGAGAAGGAACGCGACGAGGAAGAGAACAGAAAAGAGGGTGCAGACGGCTGGAATGCGCGCGGAGAGGGCGAAATAACCCCACGATTGCGAGGATCGCAGATCATATGTGGGTGTTGATTGTAAGAAGGGAGGCGTGGAAGCCGTTGATAAACTTGAGGAAGCTATTAATGAGGGTTCGGAAGTGATGGAGGGAGAGGGGGAAGAAGTATATGAGGAGGATGCAGGAGAAGCTGAAGACGTGAGAGTCGCACTACTAGATGAAGAACGTGCGCGAGTCTGGAGTGTTATATGCGTTAGCATCTCAGAATTGGCTACAATAAAAATCCAACTTAGAGCTCACAAGGAACGTTTCGAGATCGATCCAACCATAATTCAGCAGAAAGTAGATAACACACGTCAAGCCAAACGCGGTGGCTATTGTGCTCATACTGACTGCCGATCGTGCGTAACCGTCGATAGGAAACAAGGATGATGACAACGGGGCGGTTTCGGGAGAAGAGGATGAGGATGGGGAGACAGCAAAGATAGAGGCGTCGACACTGATATCATGATATGGGTCAGTGAGTGTGTAAACGTTGGGTACGAAAGAAACAACTAACGCAGCCATCCCGATTAAGAGCATTCCAATATACGTCCACTCGACCTGCAGGCGTTGGTATATCTGGTCGTACTTTAGAATCCAGTACATGTTCGGTGTGGCGACTGAATTCAAACTGGTGTTCCCGAGGCCCGTGTTCTGAATCCTAGTAGGATTTGAAAATGAATTCATTAGTTCGAGTTCTTGTCGCTCCGCCACCCTGAGCTCCTTGTAGATTGTAAATAGACAGAGAGCACGCTCCCACCACTCCCAGTTGATGTTCCCTTCCGTGTAGGTTGGGATTATGCTGGACTGAGGTGAGCATGAAGTGCCTATACCCAGTATGTGTGTCAACGTTTACCCAGGACTTTGACTATGCACCAAATTCGATTCACCTATGTGCTTCGTTAGAAGCTGGTGCTTGATATGTTTGACGGTGGAAAGAAAGAACAGCTGAACGCTGCTCACGGTACGATAGTCAGCGACTACATTTCGCAGAGCGAAGTTGAAGAATATTTAGAAGACGAACCACGAAGACGCTCGCTTGGGCAGTGGAGAGCAAGAAGGATCCAGACGGGGCGCATAAATTCCACCACCAGCACTCAAGTAAGGAGGGTAGGAGTCGGGGCTAATGGAGGGATGCGAGGTCCCATTATTGGCATACGATGTCGGAAATGAATGTTCACCACATGTTGTAGTACTGGGAAACGAATGAGGGAGTATCGGTGGTGGCACCGTGGGGACATGATTTAAGCTGCCCGTAATCGTCTGCATATTCGGGGGCCAACGAGTGCTAGTCAGGACCACTGTGTCCTTCTACAGTGAAACACTAGTTCCTAAAAATTTTATTACTAATTAGTCTTTAATCAAGAACGATGACAGGAAATAGCGTACTAGGATTCAGATTTTATTATTAAGTCTTTAATTAAGAACGACGACCGTAGGAAATAGCGTATTTGGATTCAGCTTTAGCTTTTTATTTAAGAGAAGGCGAGGGAGGAATTTACAGAAGCTGCACACATTTACCTTCTTATACCAGGCGGGCATTGAAACACGATGAAGCCATGAGCTCGACAACAGCTTCATTCACCAAGTCGGGGCCCCGGGATCAACGCTGATGTTATCATCGATGATTGTGAGCCACGATACAAGATACAAGAAGCCTCACTGGCAGTGTGTCACCACAGCCGGCCAAAGTGGGGAGGACCTCAGAGGGAGCCGCTGCACAAGTACAAGGCTGGTCCCGGCAAATCACCAATAATCGAAAATTCACCAGGCAACTTTTTTGGGCGTTGTGAACTATTAGTAAGTAGTATCATACGCAGTTACCCAGGCCACGCACAAGAACTAAGTTGGACGACGTTGTTGTCCATCAATGTTTCGTGAAGCCCATCGACTTACCACGTTGAAGGAGTTCTACCGCCACAGTTGAAGGTGTAACAGTTGAAGGTGTAAAAGTAAGTACCTGTACAATGTACACGCAGCGGAAACATGTGATCATGATGATGATCATGATGTGGCTTGAATATCGAATCTTGACTGCGGAGACATAAGATTGTGATAAGATTCTTTAACTGCGTCTCGCGTCATATCCACTCACAAGCATCAGGGACCTCGACGCGACAGCTGAGTGGTCCTCAGGCTGTCGCAGGGAGTCAAGGAGTGGCACCACCTCGAGAAACTTTTTAACTTGGAAGTATATGCATTTCGGCGTCGTCGTTCCCCCCCCCCCCCCCAATAATCATGAGGAGCCAGCGCGATTTTCCAGGCAACTGGATCAAAGAGGCTTCGCCCCCAAGAACAACTTCTCCTATCAAATTTAGGTAGCTATGACTCAGTTTTGCCTGTCGGTTACCTCGAGGTGATGACTCATCCATTTAACCTGGCTTCAACGAGGCTGCCTTCATAGAGCGCGCTCATGATTTCCCACTGTTTCAGTTATCGAAAGAGAATATCAATTGGTGTTGAGAAGCCCGAGATGATCGCAGTCCCCGGATGCTGTATATGCTCTTCGTCTGAACCCAGGATGTCGCGCTCCAGCCTTTAGTTTCGTTTCTTCGAGATATCTTTTGACCAGATGTTACGGAAGTTTTACCAGTACAGATATAATATTTTACTATGCTCTCTCTTTAGCAGGATTTCTATCGCTAGGACTGTCAGGATGGATTAGGTAGCATGATCAGGGAGCGAAAGAACATCATAGAGCAAAGCGTATAATACTTGAGAAAGAAGAAGAAAAGAAGAAAAAAAGTCCTATGTATTCATTCAAATTTCCAGCCACCGCGCTCTCAACATCTCGGCTTTAAATCATTTACATCCTGCAAAAAGAAAAAAAAAATCTCACAATCAGCACACCAAGAATAAAAAAAATAAAAAAACATTTATCTAAAGAAATCGACACTCACAACAACGCCAACGTCAAATCACCATGAATCCTCGCATTAATCTCGACCGCAATATCAATATCAATTTCCAGCTTGAGCGCGATAACATGATCATCATGCGTATCCAGGTCCATACCCTGCAACTCCTCGTAGTTCGGTAAACCTGTCGGATTCTCTTTCTGCATCAGCGTCCCATCCGGGTTCTTGAGCGGGTTACCCCAGTGGTCGAGAGGTTTGATCATGATACCTGGGTTATCGCCGTATGGCCAGGTGTCTACAGCCGGAAGTGAAGTTCGATCCCAGTCACCCAGGGAAAGACCGGATACGGAGCTGTAGTCCGTTCCAGCGGCGGAACTTACACCGCTTCCAGCTTCACTAGGTTCATAAGCGGGGCTGAAATCCCTAACGCCTTTGGGACGACGGAGAACGCGACCAGAGGCTCCTACGCCTTCCTCGTCGTCATCGCCGTAAGGCCAGTCGTCTACCCCATGAAGAGGTTCCATCGGACCGGGTTCATCGCCGTGAGGCCAGGCGTCAACACCGAAGCTTTTAGCATTCTTTTTGCCTCGTCGACGACGCTTACCGCTCTTTTTCTCTCCTTCTTTGGTATTACCCTTATCGTCGGCTTCGGCGGCCTTTTCGACAGCGTTATCGCCCTCGCCTTCTTCTTCGTTGACGTTGGGTAATCCTGATTCACCTTGTTCGCCGGGATGTTCAGCGGTAGGTGTAGGTGCCCTGTCGTCAGCTTCAATCGGTTCGTTCTCGTCCTCTGCGGACGCAGCTGAGATACTCCTTGGGGTTCGGCTGCGACCACGCGGGGAACGAGAAGGAGGGGGTCGAGAGACGGAAGGAGAAGCGGAAGTGTTACGAGACTGAGGCTTATTGGATTTGTTCGATGCCTGGGATTGGGGACGATTGGACGCCTGGGATGGAGGGCGATTGGACGCCTGAGAGGCAGGTCGAGATTTGTTCGAAGCTGCCTGGGATGGAGGACGGTCAGAGGCCTGGGAGGCAGGTCGAGATTTGTTCGAAGCTGCCTGTGATGGAGGACGGTTAGAGGCCTGGGAGGCAGGTCTTGATTTGTTCGAAGGCGCCTGGGATGAAGGCCTCGAAGCCTGCGGAGAGCCCTGGGACGGGCTTTCGTTTGATGTCTGCTCTGTAGGAGACTGAGGACGAGAGTGAGACTGAGGACGAGAGTGGGATTTATTCTCGTTTTCTTGCTTCTCCATCGTGGTTGGAAGGAAAAGAGCAGAGGCAGAGTTATATTTTATCAAGTGTGGGTTTGTCGTCAATTTCGTCATAAAACTCCACTCTCCTCCAATTTAGCTAGGGAGAATGAGCTCATTGTTACCGCTATCTCTTCCCATCATCAATTCCAGGAACTGTGCAGCGGGGTTATGGTCTGAGCAGAGAAAAGGATGAAGCTTGAATTTTGTGAATTTCAGTTGAACTGGTATTCAAGTATGTACTGTAAGTGGGTATCTGGAAGGCTTCAGGGCTTCGTTGTTGAAGACCTATAAGGTCCAGTGATTTGGAGTGGAAGCGGGTGATGAAGCGGCAGGCTGGCCCATGCCGGGCCCCGGCCAGGATGCTCATGACTCGTGACTCGAAAACCACGTGATTCGAGAAGCGCGCTTGCTCCGACCGCCGCGGATCCCAGCCCGACGAGTAAGTGAATGGTAACCAATGCTAATCACCCACATCCCGTCCGAATACAAACATGGTGCATCTCCCATTGTACCCGACACATGATGATCTTCAGATTGACCCGGCATCGGTCCTATATCCCCCGTTTCCCAATTTTTTTTTCAATGTTAATCTCTGCCAAACAGCAATCCGCCGAACCGTACACGTTTTTTTTGTTTGGAAATCCATGGAATTATACACCGAAGTTGCCTTGAAGAGTTGACGGGTCCTCGGCGACCCTGAACAAAAATGATCATCAAAGTCTACCCAGCGCTAAAATCAGCGCACTATCTTCAAAGTCAACAGTCACTACCTTTCCTCCCCCCCCCCCCTCGACCGACCGCTTCTTCGCTGCGTTACAGGAAATCCTTGGTTATATATAAGAAGATAATCAAAAAAGATATTCATAGGTGACACTGCCTGGCATCAACAATGAAGTCTTTCGGTCCTGGAAGTGCCAGTGGAAGTTTCCATTCCTTCCCTCAGATCAACCGAAAAGAGAAAGATAACATCAAGCGCTCGCTGGGCCAGGTAAAAACCTCAACAGCAACTGTGTCCATCCAGACTAATCATCTCGCTATCCAGATATCCTGCGCCGAGTGTCGAAGGCTCAAACTAAGATGCGACAAGAACATTCCCTGCGGCTCATGCGTCCGACGCAAATGCGAGTTCTTGTGTCCAACGGAGACACTTCCGAGTCTTACTAAAGGGAAACGGTGCGCATCACTTGTAATTTATCCCATTTGACGGAGCACTTGATACAGTAGCGGCTAGAGAAACAACTGAATCAGCAACGTTATCAAAGAACATTGAATCTATGATGAAACGCATACGGCAATTGGAGGATGCTCTGGCTACCCTACAAGCTACAGTCTCCACTGAGCCCCACCCTTTACTCAAGGATAAACCGACTCTTCTTCCAGAGATCGCTGAAAAACCCAAGCCTCGGAACAATGATTCCGAAGGTGTAGATTCTCTTGACGCCCTCGGCACCTTGACTCTGAGTGAGCTCGGGGATGCAAGATACCTCGGACGTTCAGCGGGTCCTGAGGTTCGTGACCCACTCACCTTTCCCTTGAGTCGCTTGACGGTTTCTTATTACTCGAGAAACAGAGGCTATTCGAACAAAGTCCTGGAGTTTCAGACACATCACCAACAAACGAGATTAACCCGCCTCCATCTCAGGAAATAGCCAAACTCGTGAATTCCTTCCCTTTCGTCTCTGACGGTACTTGGGATGTGGACGAGTCTATCGAAATCCTACAGTCCTATCTTCCAAGAGAGGATCAAGCTTGGGCTCTCGCCGAAACGTTCTCGACGCAAACGTACTTTAAATTGGATTTGGTATCCAAGGAAGAACTCTACGATGAGCTTTTGACCCCGGTATACGAATACATCTCTGGGGAAGAAACACGAGCTTTCCCGGACGTTCAAGAGCGTAAATTCCCGCTGCCGCCGAGCCGTTTGGCTGTGCTATTCCTTTGCTTGGCCCACGGAGCGCTGACCGACCTGGAGCGGCCAATGTTCAATACGGAATCGGAGATGTATTTCAATTTAGCAAGAGCGAGCCTTGCTCTCCATCCAGTGTTCTCGCACCCGGACCTGGCGTGCGTTCAAGCCCTCGCACTGGCCGGGTTGTTTCAGTATATGGGTGGCCAGAGCTACAATGTTGAATCGGCGTGGCTCTTTACTGCACTCGCGGCTAAACTTGCACATGCGGTAAGCGAAATAAAATAAATAAAATGGAGCGGTTGACTTGATTATTTTTTTTTGTTTTCTAAAATTAGATTGGATTACGTTCGTGTCTCTATTTATGGCAAAAGAGACCTACCGATTTTATTTTTTTTGCAGATTACGAAAGTCCGAGATGGGGCATGGACCAGAAAACGCTGCATCGGCGACGAGCAATTTATTGGGATATCCATTCACTTGATATGATCCTTGTACGTGATCTACACCTTTTAGTCCGAGGCTTTCTTTTGAACGCGGCAATTCAATCAATGCCACTACTATATATGGTACTTTCTGACGGCCTCTTTTCTGTTTCATAGAGTCAAGGCCTAGGTCGACCGCATTCTGTGACTGTCGCTCATGGAGATACACCGTTCCCAGAAGACGAAGAACAAGACCGGAGTGTGGATGCGAAAGGCAACCCAGAACCTGGATGTACGTTCAACTACTTCCTCTTTGACCTCTAATAATTTCCTTTTCGCAGTCGCTCGATGGCGAATGGCATGGTTCAAAGATATCGTCGCACCCTTCCACGATCTCGCGCTCTCCCCTCGTATGCCCGATTACCAACGAATCCTAGAACTGGAACAGCGCATTCAGAGACATCCTCCACCCAAGAAATACGAAACCCTGCTCTCTCAATCGTCGGGTCCGCCTGGTGAAGGACAGCGCCCAACTAATTTCGATTTTGAGAGACAGAAGGAGCAGGCCCAGGCCGGGAGTTATCAGTCCGAGTACACGATAACGGCTATAAAGAGTCATCAGCTTACGCAGTTGAGGGAAGCGAGTAAGTATTTCGATTGTTTTGTTAGGTTCAGGTTCTTCCTGACCTAGCTGATCTTCCCTTGTCGGTTTATTCCTGACGTTTTTCTCGAATATCCTAGTGATCCTATATGTCCACCGAGCTTTCTTCGTCCAAGCCCTTTTGCAATCGCCCTCCGACCCCTCAAAAAGTGTCTACGCACCATCGTTCCTCGCTGCCTACCGATCCGCCTCAAAAATGATCTACGTCAATGTACAGTATTTCTACAACTATTCCGAGATTTTACTTAGGTTTTGGACTTTGTGGACTGGTAGTAAGTCTCGTTCTGTCTCTTGCTTGTGTACTCTTTGGTCTACAACCCAACTAATTGAATGTATTTTTTTTTTCCTCTGCAATGTGGCTAGTTTTGAGTGCTGGTGTAAGTACTCTGCTTCCTGCTCCCATGTTTACGGTCAATTCCATTGAAAAAAAATTTAATCAGATAGTTCTTGGAATGATTGTCATTCGATGTCCTACATCTGTCTTTGCTGAGCACGCTTTTGCCAAATTGGGACTTGCGTTGGAGCTTTTCAGAGTTGGTGCTACACGGTCAGATAGAGCTAAACGTGGTTTGGTGAGTAAAAGAGTGTCATCTCTATACCCCAAACACCGGCCCGGCCCCTCCTCCTCCTCCTCCCCTGCCCCGCAGAATTTAATTTTTAATTTGAATTTGTTTCGGTCGCTTCTTTTCTCAGAATACCTTACTTCTGATACACGAAAAAGCAAACGAGGCATACAATTCCGCTCGATCTCAAGCCAACTCTCCGCAGGACGCCGTGAATATGGTCCAAGAAGATGCTGAAGCGCGCCATACGCTTGAAATGTTTGTGGGATACACCAAGTTGCTTGTGAAGAATATGAAACCGAGTTATGCGCGGGACGATTCTCCGACGGCTACGACTACGGCTTCGACTTCGGCGGGTCTACAACAAGGAGGGTATTCTTCTCCTCCTCCTCCTACTGGGGGCGCTGGACCGGACTCCACGACGACGGTTGGTTCTATCCCAGAACAATCTCCTCCTTATCTATCATCGGCCCAGCAACAGCCGAAATCTCATTATTCTCCTTACCCTCCACCATCACATGTACACGCCCATCAGCAGCCTATTCCCCCGAACTCTTCCCTCCTACATTCAGGGACATCAACCCCAACGACAAGTGAAGGTTCGCTGAATATGGGGTATCCAGATCCGACTCAACAACAACAACAACAACCAGTGGATCGGCGGATGTTCTCTTATGCCCCATCTTCGTCGTCATCTTCGTCTGGGAATAACGACAGTCGAATGGGATCACATTCTCCCGCTGATGTTAGCAGTGGTGGAGGCGTACCGTCACATCATACCCACCAACCACATCTTGGGTATACCGACAATAGCCCGATGCAGTACACGCACCCACACGCGTATTCTTCTTCTTCTACGCAGCCGCAGTATCATCATCCTCATCATCAATCTGGTTCAAGAGATAATTCGTGGAATACCAATCCGGGTCATCAAGGACAAGGACAAGGACATCAAGGATCGGATGTATTCATTCATTCTACGTACTCGTCGCAAAGCCACGGTGGTGGTAGTGGTGGTGCGAACCAGTCTCATTCGGGCGTAGCGTCGGCGCCTATGATGGGAACACCTATACCTCTGACGATGTCGGTGGGTGCGATGAATGCACAATGGGTTGAAATGATGCAGGATGTTGGAGTTTATCGGTAAAAAATCTGAATCCGAAATTGGAATTAAAAGGTCTTGGAAAGACAGGGGGAGGGAAAGGGCTGGGTTATTTAATGAAGATAATCTATATAGTATATGTACATCAAATATCTTCTTGTAATTGTGGATGGTTTTCTTGGTCTAAAGCATTAGGGTGGAGAAAGATGCAATCTGTTATAATTTTATGATTGTATTTAGGTATCCCGATCAATATGTACAGCCCGCCTAGCTCAATCGGATAGAGCGTCAGACTTTTAAAAGCGGGAATCTGAAGGCTGCGAGTTCGACCCTCGCGGTGGGCTATGTCCTAGTCATTACGGTTGACATTTTTTTCACTTCGCTCTGTAGTCTAAAAGAGCCACAAGCTGCTTTGTACCTGTAGGAAAGCCATCTTACAAAAGTTGAAATTACGATCGAAGAGTAACTGACACCTTTTACCAGGTGTCAATCAAAGTATGCTGTCAATGTGCTAGCTGTCCGCCCCAAAAAGCTCGTTCGCAACCCCGCCTCAGAGATTGACCATGGACTCCGAGTCCGACGAACGAGTCTCCTTATATTCATCAAGCACGTTTACTAGCTCTGGCACATTTACTTCGTCCTCGACCATCCCAGGACTCGGCGCGTCCTCCGGCAAGGCTATCAAACGAGTCGGGACGTGTAGCGTTAGCGTGGGATTGAGTCACGGTAAAACCACACGAGGCGAGTAGTCTCAAGAGAACCGTTGTAAACTGGGTAGATTCTGGAGAGTCTGAGGTACTCGAGTACAAAGGTGTCTACTTATATACTGTAGGGACTCTATAATATAACCATAACTAGAAGTGTTCGCATAAAGCATAGGCATAGGTACGAGGGGGATGCCTAGATATAGATAAGTGATTAGATAAATGATAAGATAAACCGTATCGGGAACAGTGACGAGTAACGTTCCGTTACAGGACGGTAGTGGTCAACGTACTGGATGCATTTCTTATCAGACGCCGAATTGCCCAGGTTGAACTTGCCCTCCGAAAAAAAGACCCATTGGCACTTGACTTGAACAAACGCAGAAGTTTATACAGTGATCTTCTTGAGTTGTACCGGTGAGTAGTTATTAGCTGGTAACAATCGCTAATCTCGAAAGTAGCTCACTTTGTTTCGTGTGCCACACAGACCGGGATACCGTATACGCATTCGCACTCGAGCTTTCTGTCTAATTATGGAAAAAATCGCTGGGTCGGAAAGCTTTGAGGATGTTGCGTTTGCCCTTGTGGATAAACCGTTGTGGCAGTCGCACGACCTGCTGCTTGACATCCTATTCAGCCTGCGAAATGATGTTTCGCAGGTTTTTCCTGTTGACCCATCCCAGCACGTGGAGGGCCAACTTGGGTACCTTAGGTATCTCGGTTTCAGAGCATATCTTCAAAATACAATGCCTGACGACGAGGGAACAACAGTGCGACGTTCTCATTGGCGATCCTTTCTTACGATTTCTACGTTTTGCCATTCTGATCAGTACCACTCAAGATTTTACGAGAATGCTGCTGCGATTGGAGGACTTTGATCTCTTCACATTTATCACTCAAATCGGATTGGATACTCCTGCCTCTCAGGATTTTCTCCGGACTTTGTTGAGCGGGCTGGATGCACGCGAGGACTCGGATCTCAGAGCCCAAGTTCAGGAGAAACTCCTTGTTCAAGATGGGCGTCCTCCTCAGTTGCACCGTGTAGCCAGTACCAATATCAATGATGACAAGAATTTGTCAACTGATAATCACAAAATGGTACAGCTAATCAGCTTTCTTTCCGACTTGTGCTCACACTCCGATTGTTTGTCGCCCTAGGTATCCAAAACCGACACCGAGGTCGGATCCAAAGTTTCTTTTATTGGCTGTGCAGACGAACATGCGAATGTTGCCGTCAATTATCGCTCAACATGCCTTCGAAGGAGCTTCATCTTCGTCTAAATTCATCGAACAACAGCTACCCCCTCTGGTTACCACCCAACGACCACATGCAACTCGAAGAAAAACATCAATAGAGGTGATCAACGGGGAAACACTTATGGTAACCCGAAGAATGATGGATACAGCTGGCGAGGATGCCCAAGGTAAAACTGCAGTTTTAAGTCTGGCTAGCCACGATCAACTTCCGAGCATGGGATGGACAGCTGGATTTGTCACCCAGGAAGAAAGTCTATGTTTTTGTTCAACACTCTGGCACTCCCTTGGTCAGGCCAATATCGTTTCGTGTTATCCGTGGCCCGATACTGGTCCCGGAAGTATAGCAGGAATATTCTCAGAGGGAGTGGTAATCTTCCGTCAGGCAATTTCTCTCAACTCGGAAATGGACACCTCTGATTATACTCACAATCCCGAACGTATCCCAGCCGTTCTTGCCCCATCACTACGGAGAGTCATCTCGGTCATTTCTGTTGCTGCTCCTGTAGCCCCCGAACTCACTTTTGACGGAGAAGATTTTGCTTCCGATCAAGTCAGAGAGGAATTTATGGAAAAGATTAGGCTCATCCTCAGGATGGCGGGATGGCACGGAAAGACTTTTCTCGTACTAGGTGAATCGTTTCATCGGCCACTGTCCAATTCATTCAAGTATCTTAACCGTTTATCTCCGCTATAGGCGCATTAGGGTGTGGTCGGAGAGCATGCCCTCCAACTTCCGTCGCTAGGTTAATGAAGTCTGTTTTGTTAGAGAAAGAGTTCGAGGGATGGTTTGCGCGAATTGTATTTGCGGTGCTTGGGTCAGGTGGCGAAGATATAGAGAATTTCGAAATATTTCAAGATGTACTTGCGGGGGTAGAGGTGTAGTGTGCAGTGGGTGGCACGATGCGAGATACCACTTTCGCAAAGTCTTGGAGTAATGTAAACGGGGTATCTTATGACAGAAAACGGAGTAAAATAAATTATTTAGAACGCCAGGGGGCTCCATAGACGTACGAGTTAGAAGACGGAGGACGAATTTAGAGATTCGGTAATTACCCCCATTACCGAGTTAAAAAAAAGTCAGTTTTACCCTCCTCAACTCAAATCAACCTCAACTGTATCTCCAACCTCATCGTCCCCATCATCATGATTACTCGCACTCCCAGCCGACCTCTCCTTCTCTACAGGCGGAGGTGGAGGGACCTCAATCGCCGAAGGGGTAATCATCTTCGCACTCTGTGCCAACCGCGCTTCCTCGTCTAGATCAACGCCACCGGCCTGAACAGGAAGAGCCGCAGGGGGCGATTTTCGTTCAGAGAAAGAGGAAGGCACAGCTTCAGTTATTACGGGCGATCCGGTCGGAGAAGGAGGGAACTTGAAGTCGCGATTCATAGTCCCGCTCCGGCTTTTGCGTTTCGCTGCAGCTGCCGTGGTGGGCGTTGACGACCTCTCTGAATCATCCAGAGGAGGGGAGGCTGGCGAAGAACTAGATCCTTCTACAGATGGCTCCTCTGGGATAGTCGCAGTTGCCGAACTCGCGCTGGCCGGTTGGTTAACGTACAGACGAAATGAGTAGTGTCAATCTGTATCTTGTCGCTCCATTTTGCACCCATTTCCCGCAATGCCATCTTAGCATTCTCCAGCAAGACCTCGTCTTGACAGTTACCAAAACACACAGATATCCCGGACGTGTCTTCAATAGAATGCGTACGAACACGGATGACGTTCGAGGGGAAGACTCCGGCAGTGGTACGAAGGACAAGTTGGAAGGAGTATTCAGTTTGCATCTCCAAACCAGAAAGTTTTGTAGATGTGTTCGTCGTCGGAGAAGGAATTTTTGACGGAGAGGATTTTGCTTTGTGGCGCGTTTACTGTTTATTTGCGTTCACTAGTGACATGGTTGGTAAACGGTTGAGGCTCGCTCGCGAGATGCTGGAGGGGCTTAGTGTAGCAAACTAGCTGGGAATTGTACTGGTTTTTGTTCTGAATTTGTAGAAACTTGGTATATACTGTAGCCTAGCTCTATGAACGTCTGCGTTTGAGGCTTTCTCCGCTGACTCCAACCGTGAGATATCACATATCAGATTTCATTTGTCACGCACAAACAATACAATGCAAATCAAACACATCTTTTACTCCCTACTATCACTATGGTGCGACCGCTAACGGCCTTGTTCGACAATATAGATGACGAGAAGTTTGGCCCATTCCTCGAACTCGTTCTTAAACAGCCTCCCAACGATCCTCCTCAGCTCAATGACCTTCTACAAGCAGAGATATCACACGATTCGGCGAAACGATATTTCAGTATGTCGTCAATCCTTCGGTTCATATGACGTTGACGGTTACTTTAGAGGATGAAAAACTCGATGTTGCCGAGGAAACTTTGCATAACGCCCTAGTCGTTTCTGACGCTCGCGAGCAGATCATGCCCCCTACGGCTGCTGACGATGTCATGCGTAAGTTCTGTCTTAGATGGTTCTAATCCAAGTTGGTTCTAACAGCTCAAAAGCGCAATGGTTCAAGATCTGGACTCAGACGGAGTGGAAAAAAATGACAAAGACTTTGCAAAATGTTGAGCAAATTCTTAACCAAATGACGGGTAATGCGATCCTGCAAGCCAAGGTACTTGCTCATCTGAATCTATGCCCACCTTTATGGCAACTAACTCTCCCATATCTAGATGCACAACAGCAATTTCACGACCGCAGATGCAGGACCGTTTATGCAGGTGCCGTTTGAGGATGGTACCTGGCCGTGGGGCAAGGAGGTAGACATAGGCCGCGGAAACTTTACCATTGTGCGAGGCTTCAATTGCTGTCATCTTCTTATTTCGAGCTAACAGAGGAATTCCAGGTTCTACCCCCGCTGAAAAAGGCTCGGAATATTGCCGATCTCGGTGATGTTGAACTCAGGCTGTACTTCAGAGGGTACTATCCTGATCAAGATATATCGGGGCTGGACAACCCGGGCATTCGAAGTGCAGTTTTGAGGGCACTGGGAAGAAAATGATAGGAGATCCTGCGCGCGTTGGTTGCCAGTCCCGTTACCCTAGATACGGCTACTTCGCCACGTAGAACGAGCTTGCACATCTTGTAAGCAATATTGAATTACCAGCTCTCCCTCTGTTGGTACAATTTTCCCTGCCAGGTCTAATCCCGTCAACTTGTCTCCGATGACGGTCTCTGCTTCGTCGTCGTCGGCTCGGTCCCATCCTCCGTCGCTCAACGAGCTCAAGCAGCTCAAAACCGTATCATCCGAACACCATCTGCAAAATGTCAATTGGCCCAGGATCATGCAATGATGAAAATTCTAGTCGCGACTACCCTGGATACAGCACCCGGAGATGATATTCGGACAGAAGCAGCTCAAACGGAGGTTATACGAACAATACGGTAGTTCTGGTGTCGCTGATTGAAACAGACGCGCTGAGGGGGTGTCTGTCTGCTCTCTCGAAGACAGCAACTGCGCAGGTCAAATTAAGGCTGGTGTTGGTTCGGGCAATGAGTGGGATAGCTGGAGATTTGGCCGAGCTGGTAGGTCCTTCTCTGTGGGGACTTGGAGCTTTTGAGGATCAGTGGCTGGTCGGGGCTGCGGCGCAGACACTCGAACGGTTTTTTGGGTCAGAAGCAATGCATATATGGGTTCCAATGCTATTAGGAGAGCAGGCTGGGGCTATCGCACACATGATTGGGTTGGTGGTCCGTACACAACCAGTGAGAAAACGGCTATGTGCCTGAAGAAATCCTGGTGAAAGGGAGAGGAAAGAACGATGGGGCTGGGAGGCGACCAAGGCACCGACATCCAATGGCTACGTTCTGAAAAGCTTGCTGGACTTTTCCAGGAAGAAAACTACTTTAGGAGGCGCGCTGTTTGCTTTTGGCTGCCCTTGCGAAGGATAATCCAGCTGTAGCAAGCGAGCTGCCATTACAAGAAATTGTGGGACATGCAAAATCTAGGTTAGGCGAAGATCAGCTTTCAGCATGTCTCTGTGCCACGCATATCCTCCAGACGTCACCGTCGACGCCGACGGCCGCTGATGCAATCCTCAAGTGTCGATAACAAACCCCACAGTATACTCGGCCAAAGCTGCTTTCATTATTTCCCATCTTATGACCGACTCTCCATCCTATGCCCAACTTGCACACGACCGTGGATTACTGCGTATTCTACTATCCACCCTACGAAAATTGACACTTCCATGCCCACCTCTACCCTCTCTTCCTCTGAATGTGCCCCTCTGGTAGTCTCATTCACAGGCCCCGAGTGGGAATCGTGGCTTGAAAACGAACTTGATCAGCCAAAGGCCGAGATTCGCGTTCGAGAGGCGTTAATGTTGTCTCCGAATGAAAACAAGCTGATACTATTCGGAGGTCATTAGTGGAAGACGAAGGTGAAGCTCCTCGACTCCCTGCTTCTGATACAGAATCATTCCCTGCTCCATCATCGCAATCCGCTCTTTAACTTATTGTTGCCGGTTCTTTTTTCTCCCCATCCATCTCTCTCTGATACGCCGCTTGTCACGTCGTACGAGCGCTTACCCGCAGCGTAACCATCGTCCGCACCAGGATCATCGATTCCGGCCTGGGGTGGCTGGTCTTTGCTTTGTTCATGGGCCGGCCGCGGCGCCGCCCTCGGACATCGTTGGGCGGAAGTATTTCCGAGAAGGAAGATCTCCGCGTCGTTAATGCGGCGCTCCGTGCAATTTGTAATGCCGTGTGCGACTTTAGCCCGCTCAAGCACGTTTTACATAGCCCGCGATTTGATACCCAAGTTGGCGGAGCGGATACATTCGGCATCTGAACAAGAACTGGATGTCAATTCGGATGATAGTCTGCGGTCGAATGCCTCTGGGCAGTGAACAATATCGTTAGGAAGTCGAGTCCGACCCTGAAAAGGGAATTGGTTATTGAGCTTGGATGGCGTTGGTCGAAAGGTTTTGTCCGGGCTGATGGAGCTGGTGAACGGAAAAGTCGACTCGATGAGTGAGTTTCCAACTGATAACCTCCGTCGCTAGGTTAATGAAATCCGTTTTATTAGAGAAAGAGTTTGAGGGATGGTTTGCGCGAATTGTATTTGCGGTGCTTGGGTCAGGTGGCGAAGATATAGAGAATTTCGAAATATTTCAAGATGTACTTGCGGGGTAGAGGTGTAGTGTGCAGTGGGTGGCACGATGCGAGATACCACTTTCGCAAAGTCTTGGAGTAATGTAAACGGGGTATCTTCATATGACAGAAAACGGAGTAAAATAAATTATTTAGAACGCCAGGGGGCTCCATAGACGTACGAGTTAGAAGATGGAAGACGAATTTAGAGATTCGGTAATTACCCCCATTACCGAGTTAAAAAAAAGTCAGTTTTACCCTCCTCAACTCAAATCAACCTCAACTGTATCTCCAACCTCATCGTCCCCATCATCATGATTACTCGCACTCCCATTCGACCTCTCCTTCTCTACCGGCGGAGGTGGAGGGACCTCAATCGCCGAAGGGGTAATCATCTTCGCACTCTGTGCCAACCGCGCTTCCTCGTCTAGATCAACGCCACCGGCCTGGACAGGAAGAGCCGCAGGAGGCGATTTTCGTTCAGAGAAAGAGGAAGGCACAGCTTCAGTTATTACGGGCGATCCGGTCGGAGAAGGAGGGAACTTGAAGTCGCGATTCATAGTCCCGCTCCGGCTTTTGCGTTTCGCTGCAGCTGCCGTGGTGGGCGTTGACGACCTCTCTGACTCATCCAGAGGAGGGGAGGCTGGCGGAGAACTAGATCCTTCTACAGATGGCTCCTCTGGGATAGTCGCAGTTGCCGAACTCGCGCTGGCCGGTTGGTTAACGAATGCCGAGTGCGATTCTGGAGTTGATGGGGAAGCGGTGGATTTGCGTGCGGGTGCAGGCATGGATGCGCGGTTCACCTTGCTATTGAGCGAAGTGGTTGATGGAGAGGCTTGAGACATGGATTGTGGACGGAAGGTGTGAGTAGATGCAGATGGTTGGGCCCCGAGATAGTATGAGCCGATTGCAACCATTCTGAAAAAGAGTAGATAAATATTCATTCAGGTCGATTATAGCAGAAAAAGGAAACTGACTTTTTTTCTGAATGGCAAGCGAGAATCCAATGGGGGGTGACGACGGGAATACTTAATTGCAAAGCCCGCTGATACTCGATACCGGGGGCGCTGCTAGTATTTCCACTTGCCTGAGCCCCATTGGGTGTCGCGGCTGGAGTCGTACAGACGAAATGAGTAGTGTCAATCTGTATCTTGTCGCTCCATTTTGCACCCATTTCCCGCAATGCCATCTTAGCATTCTCCAGCAAAACCTCGTCTTGACAGTTACCAAAACATACAGATATCCCTGACGTGTCTTCAATAGAATGCGTACGAACACGGATGACGTTCGAGGGGAAGACTCCGGCAGTGGTACGAAGGACAAGTTGGAAGGAGTATTCAGTTTGCATCTCCAAACCAGAAAGTTTTGTAGATGTGTTCGTCATCGGAGAAGGAATGGCAGCTAGTCGTTGACCATTTCGATATATATCCAATGAGCGTAATTTCGCTGTAGCAAGATTTATTGAAGGCCATTCAAGAGTAACCGATGTCTGAGTGACGTTTCGAAGCTAATGAACACGATTTCATCAATGGGGCGCATTACAGAGGATCTGATTGGAGCCGCACCTGTAATTGCGGGGTCTCTGGGATATTGACACCGAATCCATCCAATATATCCTTTTGCAACGACCAAAACTCGGCATCTCGTCGTTTCTCTGCTGCATGATTTTGGTGGACTGCAATGTTCACTATTGATCCAGCCGCTGCTCCTGGGGGTAGTAATATCGACGGAAACTCAATCAAATGAGCCCTGTCACCAAGCAGTATCTGTAGAGCCACCTGTTGAGCGTCTCAGCCAAAGAAATCTGAGGCGAGCTTACAGCCATGCCAGCATCTAAGTCACAGTCAGCACATACATATGTTACTAGGATCAAAATTGACTATACCGAGCTTCCCGACGGTGAAAGTAAAGCTTTCTTGGGCGTTGAAGTCTATACTACGCGCCATTGAGCACTTTCGTGGTGGTTGTGGATGGATGCTATGTTCACACGGCGATGAGACATCGCGTCGTGCTAAATTCAAAGGATCACGTGAATCCATCGCGACTCAACCAGAACACGTTCTCCGTGAAATCTTCATCGCTCCCGCCAACTCCAAAAACTCTCTGCTTGAAGCACATGGACCTCTACGTCTCGGTTCCTGAATTCTTGGGAGTTACTAGCGGTATTCACCGCCTATGCTAGCGGGTCCCGCCGTGACATTATCCTTGTTTTGCCTCCCTCGATGGAAGGAGCATTCTTTTGTGCGCTGGGACCCACTGCGTTGCATGTAATCGTGTTAGTGGGATTCTCACCACCGCCTTCGCTTCCCCCTCTTGTCATTGATTGGACAGTTCATCAACCGTGAATAAATGGCATGGACTCTGGAGTGGCTTGAAAGCTGGCACGCGACTCATCGTTGTCATTAATGATGTGTTAGTAGAAGATGAAGCGGTATGATATTCATTTAGCGGGGATTTCTGTACTCATCTTTCGATAGGATTCTGTGCTATCAAACTCATATGGCTGCTCGACTGACCTGGCCCAATCTCTCTGTGAAGAATGTATTCCCAGACTTTCTCACTCAGTCTGCGACCTCAGCGCTACTAGGCTTTATGTTATCATGGCTTGGACCTTTTCACCCTCGCTATAATTTGACTTTTTTTCTGTATCTGTAAGTGTCTAATGTTTGTGGGACTGATCTTCTACCCAGCTTCTACCTATCATGTTTGTGTAGTATCAGGCCCCGTCTTGAAGCAAAACTGGGCTGACTAGGGATATGTAATACTCTGAAAGCCAGAGTGTGATCGTATCAACGACTCTAATCGTGTACTTGGAATCAAAACAAAGTGTATACATACTAAGCCGCTACTTCTGTCCTGTAAGTTTCGCACTGGGATAACAGGGTGTTTACGGATTCCTCAAATTTTCTGCATCGCACGGTGTAAGTTCTCTTGCTACGAGGAAAAAGTTGCTAACGTTTTTTTACGATTAGCATACATGGCACACCTAACTTCTATAAGAGTCTGGCGCTCTATCTGATAGAGCTAGTAGGCGGGCTTGATTGTTCTCAAAAAGCATTAGGTACTCTGTATCAACAAATTTTGTAGGCTACCGAATTGATTATTTGACAACGGAGGCTCATTGAACTATTTATCAAGTTTCTCTGTCCCGGGTCTGCTCGGCCGTTGAAACTTTGCTTACTTATTGCTCCCCAGGAGGAAAAATTGTTCGGCTGACGAATTCATCCTCCTCTTCCCACCTTACGGTGTTAGGTGGTTCATGAGCTCGAGTCGAGTCAAAGATTGTGCGTGTGTCCAAACTACGAAAGTAGAGTATTTAACACCAAGTCAAAATTAATTGACTGGCACAAAAGCGATTTATTCCCCAAGAATACAGGACGCAAAAACCCACCTAAAGCTTGTAGGTTGTAGACAGCGAGCTAGGCCTTAAGGTTAGCCTCGCAGATAAGTACGCCTGCTCTGGCTGGCAAGGAACGCTCGAGTCGTGACGTTACAAACGGCTGGACCTTCTATATAGTTAGCGCCTAAATAGCGCGTGTGCCTGTTTCCTTTTGAGTGACGGCAGGCATTCTGTCCTTCTAATATGGACGTGAATTCATCTGGCTCTACCGGAATCCTATCTCATTTTCCAATAAATCCCTGGGCATAACAGCTTCAGAGCAAAACTGCCATGTACTCGGCTCTCCTCTCAATTGCCCTCTGCGGTTCTTTAGCTGCAAAAAGCTACGGAACTCAACTCGTGCTGCAAGAACCTTCTGCAAGGCCGTACGTTCTTCAGCAGAACTGGGGCGCATATGCACCTTACTTTCCGCTGGATGAGTATGTCTTTCCTCCAATCGGCTGCGAAGTCACTCAGGTTCGTTGTATTATTTCTACGGCAGTGAACAATCGTCTAAACAGTCTCTGAGTCTAGGCTAACATAGTGCGTGCACTCCGTACTCGATCAGAACGCGTACTTGATTGTCTCTCCTCAGCTTCAACGTCATGGAGCTCGATATCCTCTTCTCGGCCCAGCTGCCAGCATCGCATACGCAGTCCTCAAATTACAGCGCGTCGCTTCTTTCAAGGACCCCAGTCTTGACTTTATCCACCATTTCACGTTGAATCCCGGTATAAACGATCTAGTACTCTTTGGCGCAGCCCAGTAAGTCTAGGCTTTGTTATGACAGGGAGAAAGGTTCTTTAACATCGTGCTACAGGTCATTGGCTTCTGGTGCAGAAACTTATCACCGTTACAAGAGCATAGTCGACGAAGATAATATACCTTTCGTCCGAGCTACAAGCTCCGACAGAGTTGTCAAGTCCGCGACAAACTGGACTTACGGCAAGTATAAACGGCGACCTCTGCTACATATATATTTTGCTAATTAAAGATCACTCTTGCAGGTTTCTCGGCCGCAAGCAGTCTCCGTTTCAACCCTGTCTTGTCTGTCATACTAGATGATGCCGTTCGTTTCATTTCATTTCAGGATTTTTGTGCTTCTTGTAGCTGATTTTATTTTATTTTGCCTAGGGAAACGACACCCTTCATAACGCTTGTAAAAACATCGGCAAATCTTATAATCAAACGGATACTTGGAGAGAAATCTTCACCGCGCCTATCGTCCAACGATTAAACAATGCCGCTCCTGGGGCTGATCTTACACCCGAAGACGTATACAATCTGATGTCTCTATGCGCGTTCGACAGCGTTGCAACTGATGCTATCAGTGATTGGTGTGGACTATTCGACAAGGAAGAATGGAAATGGTTCGAGTATGAGATGGATTTAAACAAGTATTACGGGACTGGGTAAGTCATTCGACTAGATGGAATGACAAGACACGAGTTAACAGGAATTTTCCACGCACGCACAGATATGGCCAACCTCTAGGACCCGTCGAAGGCGTCGGCTACATAAACGAGCTTATCGCGAGACTAACCTCCACTCCTGTGAACGACTCCACCCAAACCAATTCTACCTTGGATTCTTCGCCCCTCACCTTCCCATTGAACCGAACAATCTACGCCGACTTTTCACACGACAACCAGCTCATTGCCATCTTTTCCGCCATGGGATTGTTCAAACAAACTCGAGCGCTGAATCCGACCAACCCTAACTCTGGAGGCCCGAGTAGATCATGGGTCACCAGCCGCTCGTGCCGTTTTCAGGACGAATTGTCGTTGAACGACTTGCATGTCGGCAATCTCCCCGTGCAGCCGAAGAAGCAGAGACGTACATTCGGATATTAGTCAACGACGCCGTTCAGGATCTTGATTTTTGTTCTGGAGCTGCACCTGACGGACTATGCAAGCTTGATAAATTTGTGGAAAGTCAGTCGTTTGCGACGAGTGGTGGTGACGGGCAATGGCAAAAGTGTTTTTGATACACTCATAGAGCTTCCATTGGTGCTTTATACTGGTCACATATTCACATATATTGGTCAAGAGCTCAAGTTTTCTATCCTAGACTATGGCGGAGATAATGTAGTGGGGAATTTACATGATCAAAGTGTAGATATCTCCATACAGTGCCAGCGGCGGCCCCTTTCATAACTAAGTAGCATACATGGGAACCATGGAAATAATAATTAAGTAGAAGAAAATGTTGTTAACCCGGTCATCGTCCATATATGCTGATTCTTTTTTCTGTTCCTCTTTTTCTAAGAGCTCGAGCCTTCTACATAGATTTCGAAAAACTCTGACATACAGAGACACAGAAAGATACTGTCTCCGAACATTTCACCGCACCGGTTTCCGATGTTCCTACAACATTATTCAAGTTCCTCTTCATAAGCGGGGCGAGGAGAAAAAAACTACTCACAGGCGTATGTGTAGCCTCATGATCGACGTGCACAAATGCTCTTTCAACATTAGGCAGAGCTTCCATCAGATCTTGCAATGCCTGACTGGCATCGTGCGCCACTGATAGTGGAGTATCGTCTTTCATGACGATGTCGACTTCGACAAAGTATTGCTATTTGTTGTTGGAAAAAGGGGAAGGAAAGAAAGTATAGTATGTCAGATGGATATTGTTTTAAGAGGAGGAACGCAGGTGCGACATACGGAACCGCTCTAGTTTCATCAAGAGGGAGGGGATAGGGGGAGGGGAGAAGGAGAAGGAGACATGGCAGATTACGGGACATAAATGCGAGGAGGAAGGGAAGGAGGGGCAAAAGGTACATTAATTCCTTCCAGCCAAAACAAAAAAGGAGGACTAAAACGTACATGATATGCCCTTACAGTATCCACCTTTTCTATGTCATTGCTAAACGTCATAGCGTTGTACGTGAGGAGCTTCAAAAACTCGCTTGGAGCAGATTTTCCAGCCAAAAGCTCGAATTCGCGGTAGATGGTCCTTCCCCATGTGAGAAGGATACCTACACCGATCTGAAGGAGGGAAGAAAGAAGAATGCGTTAACGGATTTTGACGGTCGATTATTACATTTGTTTTTTGGATACTCACGATTAGAGCACCAGTCGGGTCGAGCCCTAACGAGAGAAAGGAATGAGCTTTTCGGGGCAGCTGTGGAAAGCGGGACACTTACACCATCGGAGCTTGCTTCCTCCAGCCGACATCAAGATACCGAAACCGTTCAAAAAGATATCGTTCCGATGGTCTTCCCAAAGTACATGTACTTGGCTGTTACTTTTTCGCAGGGAATAGCAGTAGAAAAACAGTGTGATCTTGACGCCTGGAGGGTATGACGTCAACCACGTCGCTGAGAACCCACTGGTCCTCAGCACACATACCTAACGCAGAGGCCACGGCGATGATAGACGGTAGGTGAAACTCGTTTGTGTTGCTGCTGCTAGAGTTATGGGTAACGAGGTCTCGGACTGATTCAACCATGACCACGAGGTTGACTGCGCCCATTCTGAATTCGATAAAATTTCAACTATGACGATGGTAGAAGTTCGGAAGGAGGGGACTTACAAGAAACCTGTCCATCCGCAGCCCAAGATAAAATCAACATGCCGAGCACCAGATCAACATGATTGGACCTCCTACCGTAAACGATGTTTCCAATATTTTCTAGCCTTGCACCTCCAACAGGCCACTTGTTAACGTCTAACCGTTTTGATTTGCGATGGAGATACCATAGCACAATGTTGCTTCCAAGATCAAAAATGGAGTCGATGCCAGTGGCTAGCAATTTCAACGACGATGTCAGCGAGGTGCGCCGTCAGATGTAGAGTTGACAAAGAATCACCGAGCAACGATAGGGAGGCAGACGAGATGGCGGCGTATACTGCAAAATGCAGAGATAAATGGCCTCGCAGAATTGATAGTAGTTTAAAACGCACGCTGCAGGATACACAGACCGAGATTTCCGGCCATGCTAGCGTAGATTGCGATCTTGACCTGGCCAAAAAGCAAAAAGTTAATTCGCAAGCGAGGACACGAGGCATCGGATGGACAGACAGGTAAGCGGTTACTATCCTCCTCTATTCGAGCATCTTCAGTATGTTCTTGCATTGGTTTCAGCAATGAAGTTATCAGCTATGGGTGTATTGAGCGCAAAGAACTGTGACAGTCAAGGCTCTGAAACGTACCCCGTTCTGCTCATCCTGGTATCTGGCTACTGCCCGACCACTGCGCTTGCCCTTTTGTCGACGGCGCAAGTCTGAGAGCTCCTCCTCCGTCTTGAATCCATTTCGTAGCAAAAACGGGTCGCCAGATATGGGCAATCCACCGTCGTTTTTCTCCAGGTCGCCTAGAGTTGGAGAAGGAGTGGAACATTGGAATCCTAGCCCAGAATTTCAGTGGCGATATCGAGGACCGATACCAAAAGACTGTTTACTGTGGGAGTACCTGCTCGGCTTTCCTCTTGATCTCGGGTGCTGCTCATTGGTTCCAAACGCCTGGATACACGACCGAAACAGCGGTAAAGGGATAAGTATTATATAATGGGCGAAGGAAAAATAAAAAATCGAATGAGTTTTACCTTTTTGCTTTTACTTTCAATTTCGCCAAAGGTCTGGACAATGATCTAGTGGCAGACCAAACCAGCGAAAAAGTACCGCAATAATCGCCAACTCTCAGCCTCAACCACTGTATTCCTTACGGTTTCAATTCAAACTCGGAGGCAGTGTCCGTGCCGAGCGGCGAACCCCTGTCTGCGATACACGCCACTTTTAATCATCTGACACACGTCGAGTGGATACATTCGCTATCTAACGAGTCTAGTTCAGCCGACACTTTTCTTTTTGGGTAGGGTTTGCTGTTGACTTTGAACAAGTGGCAAGTTGGTTCATAGGTAAAACTGGTTCACTGGCATGCTGGGTCGGTAAGTATAGAGCTCTACTCTAAGTATCTAGGTACATCATCATGAAAAAAAATCATGATAGGAATGCAAAGGTAGCGAGTGTGCTGTCAGGGTAAAGGACCGTTGGTCTATACCTCCTGCAGAATGCCTGACATTATATGAGCTTACATAGTATCAGTCAGGTTTATATCCTTCCATGGCCTGCTTTTCTCACTTTGGCGATGTGCCGTACGTGAAGAGGATACAAAAAAAAAAGATAACTTGGTAAGCATTCGTGCTGCAGAAATGCTGAATCTGCTAACGAACCTCTCCTGCCTAGATGATAGAGCACAGGCGCTTTCTTTTCCTTCGAGGTCTACGCACTTTTCAATAGGGCAAGCGGACGGTTATAACACAGTCGACGCAAGGCTCGAGGGGTTTCGGGATGAATCTTTGCGTTTTGGTCAGCTCAAACTCCTATGCAGATCACCTTGAAGGGAAAACTATTCTGGGCGTTATCATTATATGTATTACAGCTTTGTTCATTTGAGTTTCTTGCCACCTATCAAGTCATCGGTCGAGGACTGAAGTATGTAGCTCAGTTCCCTGGCGACGCCGCTTCAAGTTTATGACATGGGACCCATCTGCCCACATACGAGGCTATGTGGTCTATAAAATGTGAGGTTTACAAGAATTGCCTAGACCAGGGTCCAGTACTTACATTGAACATCATGAACGCCACCGAAACCTTAGTTCTTGCCTCCCCCAGCTGATGAAAAGGTTTTTCAGATGACATCAAGGCAACTGTTAGCAGACAGGTCTTCAATATCAAAGCTGTTAAATCTGTCAGTATGTACCTCTCATAATATAAGATGTCCAGATACTACCAGACCAAAGATTGCCTCTTCCTCTTCTCACAAATCCAACCCCCTACTCACCAACTTAATCCCGTCATCATGCCTCATCTCGCAGCGATACCCAACTTCACATACACCGTCGACAACGCAGAAACCTCTGCAATCCCCAACATCCGAGAAATCCCGTCAACGGATTCAAAACTATGCTTCAAACCCACCCCTTCCTATTCCGCGTTCACGATGACAGATCATACGTCAAGCCAACAAATGATAACGATTTTATCGCTCGAGAGTTTGTCGGCACATCAGCGAATTATGTTCGCGAACGTGTTCTGCGAGATGAACTACCCCTAAACTTCCAATCGTACACCGTTCAACAGTCGGTCCTAGCCCATATTTGCAATTGGCATAGAAGGCAAAAACCGCGGCTTGGACGAAGATTTCCTTGGATTTCCGGAACCCCGCTCTGGAGCTGGGCCATCGGAGAAGCCATCGAGCGGAATAGAATGAGAGACGACGACCCCGACAGGGCGAATATTATTATGCTTTCTGTGATTGATTTGCGAAAGCTTTTGGTTTACGAAGACTCGATACAAAGGCGGATGGTTTATTATGGGATGGAGTTGCTGCATTTGACTGCCAGTAACCAGCCAGACGACTTTAAGAAAGCATCCAACTGGACGAATCCATCCCAGGAAATCATGGTCTATGGGATGATTCCAGCCTCCGCCGTGATAAACACCATCGTCTTTGCTGATCCATTTTCCACTATGACAATTAGTCCTGGCACCAGTCTACCTCTGCCGCCTTGGTTCTTCGAGTTCTTTGCAGTATCTAACGACTCGAATCGAATGATTTGGCCAAAGTGTCGTTGGGATGATTGGTACTGCGGAGGACATAGAACAAAGGAATGCGAGAAATGCTTCTGCTGCATCTCAAGAACTGGGCAAGGTCGAGGATATATTTCTATGAGCGAGGGCATAGGACCCCTGGAGAAGCCAGGACGCAGTTGATAAACGACATTGCGTCCGCTGCTTTTCGATTGGCCGAATTCCTTGTTCTCCCTCATGGGTCATTCGAAGCAGCTATTACAGAGGCTCGTGCGAATGCATTCGAACCGCACGGGATATATGATGAACGAGCTGCGTCAGAAGCAGCGGACACGTTGTGGCAAAAGCGTACGTCCGATGGCAGAGATGATTGCTCGGTGGGGATTGGAAGGAATGGACAATGCAACGTGGGAACTTATTCCAGAGACAGATCGTTCAGCAGGTTCTGAGGTATCTGTAGGGTTGTGTCCCTTTTCTGAAGGTGTTTCTGTACCTTGTTGATTGGGCTCGTCTACCATAGCCTGGTGAGGTTTGAACAAATGAAAACTCGGCCTTCTGATCAATCGATGCTTGTCAAAGATTATATGTGCTGAGCGAGGTAAACAGTTCTGGGATGCGACATCATGCGAGTCAGCACGAGTGGGACACGACACGAGTCTAGCTGCATCATCCAGGCTTGGGGAACCTAAAGCCAAAAGCAAAAGTAAAATGTGCGGGTAGGCGACACGCTCGCTACATCTTGGACACGGTCGAACGGAGCTGTGTAGGAATTTCCAATCTGTATCTTAGTCATAAGATGATTAATCAGGATCGTTCATGACGTTCAAGATCAGAGTCAGCGGGCTCTGAGTATATCAAGGCCTTGAATTCTCCACCGTCCTCCAGTGTCCTCCAGTCTCACATCTCTTCTTACCAATAGAAATGACTTCCGAACCTCCCATCTTCCTCGACTTGAAGGGTCACATCGAGACCTGTCTCAAACGCGTTCACGCACATTTCGGAGGGGCAGTTATCGTCGACACACGAAAGGCCAAACTTGTGTAAGCCAGATATACATAACTTCAGTTTATTTGTGACACCCTATATTGAGAATCTTTTTATTATTTCGAAAGATGGGAACGCAAGTTTTACCCACAGTACTATTTTCCGATCAGCGATTTGCCCACAAAGTATCTGGACGATGGGAGCAAGCAAACAACATCGGAGGGTTTGACCATGTATGATGTCGTTGTTGGAGAGAGACGAGCGAAGCAGGCTTTGACCGTGTTCGGAGAGGCCGGTGGCGACCGGGCAGGGCTATTCAAGATTGTGTTTGGTTCGATGGATAGTTGGTATGAGGAAGACGAGCGCGTTTTTGTTCATCCAAAGGATCCGTACAAGGTTGGTTCTACGGCTATTCTTTGGGGAACGGGTTCCTAATCCAGCTGATCGCTAGCGCGTCGATGTCTTGCAGTCCTCAAGACATGTCAGGATCGAAGTTCACGGCGTTGAGGTTGCCAACACCCACAAACCTCGATTTTTATACGAGACTGGATTGCCAGTGCGCACTTATATCCTCCAGACCGACTGTAGATTGGACCTCTTGGTTCCTTCAGACAATCTGAGCGAGTGTCCGTACAAGGTTGGTGTTTAGCTCCGGCTGTATAGATCTGCATTCACAAGTCCCCGCGCTCCTAGGGTGTTGCAAACTATTATCATGTCCAAAGTGCTCCGGACAAGAAGGCGGAGAACGTAGTGTGGTGGTACCGAAACCCGAATTTGGAGTGTGCTGCCATTAATGGATTGTTAGCTTTTTATGATGAGCGAGTTGATGTTTGGATTGACGGAGAGAAGCAGACACGACCGAAGACACATTTTGCGTGATTGCCTGGACGGGCCTGTGTATATGTAATATTTTCTTACTATCATGATTACCTCGCCATGCAAAAAAGTGGATGGTATATCTCGAGGGAGGTTCACCGACATGCGGCATGCGAACATGTGAAGGTTCTCCCTTGCGTGATCCTGTGTCATGTCAGTGCCATAGGATCTTTGAAGATGGGGATATACTCGCTCTGCGACCTTCCGTCGAAATATCTGACAGGACAAGTAAGAACGCATGCGACACAGCGGTAGGCAACAGAGAAGGGCAGGAAGCATTGACAGTACACGGAGATCTGCAAAGTTCTTCTCAAAAGATTGTATACTGATTGTGATAGCATCTACAGCGTGTCTACGTGTTCCAATCTTCTAGACACGTTCATGTTGAGAGATCGATAGAGTGGGGGTTGCCCAAAACGCAGAGGTGTAGACCATTATTCGAGATTGAACTCTCTGTTTGGCACAAATCGTAAATGGCGATGTTCTTTATCTGTCGGATATCAAGGAATCTCTCTTGATAAGGTCCGTAGCTCTACACGATCCAGTAGCAGCTGACCGGAGTTGCGAGCACGTTATGGAAAAGAGAGCGGACAATGCGGACAAGTGAGTCCCGCATGTGATGAGTCACCTGGGGCGGGAGCTGCCGCCCGGCAAATGTCGGCACCGGAATGAAAAAAACATTCGGTGACGAAGAACCGGCTTTTCACTCAGACCACCACCATCCCGACCTCGTACAATTTTCTTCGTACTCGTTTACAGTGAATTGTTCCACGATTTCGTCCAACTACTCCCCCATTACACCCTTGCGTATCTTCTGTGCCCACAGAGGATTCATGCTTCGTTCTTCAACCGGTGTATCCAGACATAAGAGACTCTTTCCTTGCAAATCACCAAGTTTTGTAAGCAAAAATGAAGCCTACGTTTTTATGGACGCTCACGCCTTTGTCTCAGCGTTAAAACCTACGCTTTCTGCCCAATATGGCTTCCGCAGGAATAGTTAACATCCGTCGAGATGTCGACGATAAATTCTACCGTTACCGGTAAGTCTCTAGACAGCATTGTGATTCTGTTCCCATCAATTAATTTTCTCGCCATAGCATGCCACTTCTCACAACAAAGATCGAAGGCAAAGGCAACGGCATCAAAACTGTCATTCCCAACATGGCTGATGTCGCTCGCGCACTCAGCCGTCCTCCCACCTATACTACCAAATTCTTCGGCTGCGAACTCGGTGCTCAGACTTCATTCGATGAAAAGAATGAGCGCTATATTGTAAATGGCGCTCACGACGCTGATCGTCTTCGCGAACTGCTTGATGGCTTCATCGACAAATTCGTACTCTGCAAGTCTTGCAAGAATCCGGAGACGGAACTTATCATTATTAAGCAAGGCCGCACTGAGGACATCATACGTGACTGCAAGGCCTGTGGTGAACGCACTGGCGTCGATATGCGTCACAAAGTCATTACCTTCATCTTGAAGAATCCTCCCGTCAAGGTCAAAAAGGGGAAGAAAAGAACTGGCACTGGAGATGCGGCTGGAGGGGTTGGAGGTGGAGGCGACTCGCCGGATGCCGAAGCCTCCCCCGCGGAGAGTGACGATGAGCTCACCAAGAAGATCAAGGCCGAGGCGAAAGACCTCAATAACGAGACTGCATTGGCTAAGGAAGACTGGTCTGCTGATACCTCTCCAGAAGCCGTGAAACAGCGCATCAAGGCTCTCGAAGGCAGTATGGCTGGTGCCTCCCTCGCCGGAGGTGATGACGACGGTAGCGACGACGACGCGAATAGCCCCTACAGCCAACTCGGAAAGTGGGTGGTAGAGAACCGCGACAGGGAAGAAGATACCAAGGCATTTTTGATTTCCATCTATAAGAAGGCTGAAGAACTGGGAATTGAAACCAAACACAAGTCGATCCTAGTCCTCGTTCAGGCCCTGTTCACCCAGGAGGTCGTCGCGGAAATACCGAAGTACGCTGCGCTCTTCTCCAAGGTACACGGATTCCGAGTCTCTTGTGCTTTTAGTCACGGCGCTCATTATCAATACACAGATGGTCACCTCCGAGAAGCATCAGAAGGCCCTGCTCGGTGGAATCGAACGACTTACCGGCATTGCTCACCCTGAGCTCATTCCAGCTGTGCCGAAAATTCTCATGGCCTTTTACCAGACCGATATCCTCGAGGAGGAGGTTGTCACGTTGTGGGGTACTCACGTGAGCAAAAAGTACGTCGACAAAGACACCAGCAAAAAGGTCAGGAAGGCTAGCGAACCTTTCCTCAAGGTACCCTTCTTTTTCCTTCCATTGTGACGGTAGCTTATTGACCGTTTGCAGTGGCTCGAAGAGGCTGATGACGATGACTCCGATGAAGAGGAGTGAGTCCTTGAAGCTTTAGAGAGAGACGTCGCATCCTCTTATTTGGTTAGTCCTTGGCCAACTTTATATACGTCTACGCGCGCGGTATTAATCATTTCCCTCCAAGGTTGACGTTCCCTGTTGTGTGAATTAGCTCTGGGGTATTTTAATGCAGGGTATCTTGATGCACACTGTCTTAACTCATCATTCTTGTACACACGTATCTGCTAACATACAATGCTTACCTACTTGGAGTTTGATTACCCATGATTTTATTCGCGTGGACAGAGCAAAAACATGTACAACGGACCAGAGCTGACGTGACAAAGCAAAAACATGTACATGTTTGACGGACCGGAGTTGTGCGTACGTTGTTTTCTTGACCCTCATCTTCCAACTGTTTTCCTTCAGGCCTCTGTCCATATTCTTCGAACAAACGTCCAATTTCTCGTGTGTATCAAGTGTTGCTTCGACATCTATATCCGGAAAAGGGTATCTTCGAAAGGAATCAAACAATCCCTTTGTGTTGTCCCTGCTCAAAAAGTGCATCAATGGCTTTGGCTTTTCGGCTACCATAGCGCAACAAACCACCTTTTCCACGCAGTTCTGCCGTTCAATAAAGCGGTGAACCACACCTATCCATTGTTCAAGTGCAAAGCTTTCATCCGACAAATTAGGCAAATTCTGTGAATGACGGACAATACACCGTCGACTTGGATTTTTTTGGTCTGGCATCGGCCTATTACCACCCAAGATGAAGGGTATTTAATCTGTGTGGCTATTTCTCTTCTTCTTCTTCTTCACCGACTACAACTAACTAATTCTAATTCTCTAATCGCCCTCCCTCTCTTTTTTTCTCTCCTTAAAATGCCATACCTCAGCCCCGAACAGATCCTCGCCCAGGCTAGCCCTGTGAAACGATCTGATCACCGTGGATCTTCCACGAACCGTGGAATTGCGCCGGCGCAATTGCACCAATCGTCACATCCTTCGGTTACGAGCTCGAGGCCAGCTCAGCATTATCCTACCGTTGCTGGGCAACACTATGCAGGTCATAGTCAATCACACCACCGCGCATACAACGACGCGCATCTCCAGCAACAGCAATACCCCACCGTTACGATGCAGCGCGAGCAGTCTATGCCGGTGATGGGCTATTATGGTCCGACCTCGTCGCCTGTTCCTGTATCGGCATACCAGCACGGCTCTGCTGCGATGGCTTCGCCTGTCATCCCAGCCCCGCTGTCTGAGCGCCGCAACTCCCAAGATCACCTGCGCGGATATGGCCAAATGAAGGGAAGTGGCATCCGCTCTTCAAACGATTATGGTGCTTCTGCAGAACATCGGAACAGGGCTAAAGAATCGCAGAATCAGACAGAGTACCCCGAGTACTTGAACTTGCCTGCAGAGCACGGGCAGTCTTCCAAAGAGACGCACAGTCAGGTACAATACCCGGGCTACTTGAATCTGCCTCCCGAGTATAGAGCCCAGCAGGTGCAGAGCAGTCAGGTAAGAATGGCGTTTGTTCGTGTTCACGTTGGAAGACTGATGAGTAAATGTATTGAGCATGGAGCTATTCGGTCTCCCACGCGCTCTACTCATGCACAGAGCCCGTACTCCTCGTATGGTCATTCGCCCTCACGCTCCCGAGCTAAGAGCACTGCTCAACCACCCGGCACGCCTCAGTCCTCCCGCTCTTCTGCTGACCCATTCTCGATCCTCAAGAACGGCAAAGGACCCAGCAACCACATGCGCGTCCCTCAACAGGTTTTCTACGATACCGCAGATCTTAATGTCGGCACGACGCTCTGCAAGCCTATCATGTTCAAAATGAAGAACTTTTCCGAACCTGGTGTTCGCGTGTCTGACTTTTTGGGTAAAGCCCGGCATCCCGAGATCGAGGGTCCAGATGATATTATGCATAGCGTCGGGGACCTGTACCGGGAGATTAAAATTAAGATTATCGTGCGTCTTCGTACAATCCCGAGCGCTGGTCGTACTGATTCTGGTTGCTCTTAGTGGCCTGGGTATTACGCAAATCCGCACACGTGTATAACCAGAATTGCCCAAGGCCGAGTGACGCGGTTGTCAGTGCTGGATGGCGCTGTCTCGACGCTTCAAAATTTCGTCACGTGGCTTCGGGTATGGAACTGAGCTGTCGAATTTCGAATCTGTCTCTGACCCTTCTCTCTTTCCTTCCATTTTTTAGACCCATGGAGGTTCTTGCGAACGCGGTTTGGAACTTTGGAAGTTGACAGGACCGGGCTGTCTCAGACTTGAGCACTTGGTTATAACTGCACTCGTCCATCGTGGGGGACCAAACTGGCAGGTGGAGGTTTGGTGCCCTATCGTTCTTTAATTATACAGTAATTACTCATTTACATAGCACGTTCGTTAATGTTCATTTATTATAGTGTAGGTAAGATATTATTGTTGTACGTATGTACTCGAGTAATGGCGCAATTTAAGGGGACCTACATATCCCAGTCGAACTGACTGAACTCTTTACTAGTTCATTTGGATAGTTTAGGTGTCGTTTTTTCGAGTACATATACCAAACGGTGTGTACACTTATTGACCCCGCAAGAGAGCCCATAATTCGCCAGTCCCGCATCTTCGCTTGATTGTCTGTCTTCCACTCTCGCATCAACCGGGGTCCGGTAGAATCTATATCTAGCTATCATTGTCTGGGCAGACATCGTGGAAATTCGGACCCATGGTCTTCCGCATCGCGCTTCCATTCCTTCCCAACCACTTCTTGCATCACAAGCGAGGTTCTCTCGGAACATTTAGGACTTCTCGTTCATAGAACAGGCTCTAGGCACCCGCAAATCTTTGCGTCACAGAGACCGGAAATCCTCCCATGAAGTCGAAGCTGTGTCCGTAAACCGAAGCCGAGGGGAGACCCGGCAGTTCTGGCAAATTCCGGGCAACGATCCGCCAAGTAGACCTCCCAAGTAGACCTCCTCGGAGGGTAGGTCGTGTTCGTTGCTCGAGAGAATCTTCCGAGTCAGGGCGTGGTCCCAATGGCCGTCGGGGCATGTGTGGGTTCCGCTTCAGTCTCAAGCCTGCGAAGTGAGATGCAATGTGCATGTGAAGCTCTATACTTTCGAGCCTCACTCCAAACCGCAGGCGTCAACTATATCTATTACTACATGCTGGCGGTTCAAAGAGTTTTCGGCCTTTCAAATATCTCCCGCAAACATCGACACATTGAGCGAAGGTGGCTTCCTGCGGTGCTCTTTGGTCACCACAGTTCACCACAGTTCTCAGAAGATCATGCTATTTCTAGCTCGTCTGTCAGTTGGTTCTTCACTTGTCAGTGTGCCTTCCCATCTTCGATTACCATTCTAACTACCGGTGCCAGTCATTTGAGCGTTCCAGTGATCTCACGAATCCACTCTCATTTCCTGAAGGAGAAGCAACTACTCACGGGTGAATGTTTCCTTTCTGTTAGGGACGTATGTTTGCCCTGTGATACGACTGGACTATTACCCTACATGGAATGTATATTCCCATCTTTTCGGGAGACTTGTTTCGCACTCGCTCTCTCTCGTGTCACAAATGCGGGGTATAGAAAGTGTGGGGTATAAAAAGTATCCACTCCCGGAAACTTTATCGCTACTGCGCCCTAAATTATCTGGCATTGCACTATCCTTCTGACTTGCATCATGTCCTCAACAACCGGTGACGCAGAGAAAGGTCGTGTCGAACCGGTCAATAACGGAACTGCCCGTGACGTTCAGGAGTATGGAAACGATCCAGTCAGTTACTCAAGATACCCGACTGCACACATTGCAAATCCTGGACCAGTGTACGTGACTATCGTCTGAGCGAGTCGAGATTTTGAACGTCTTTCTTTTCAAGTGGTCTGTTCAATTTCGCCGCGACAACATTCATACTGTCTCTGTACAACGTTAGGACGCGTGGAATCACCGATTCTGACACGGTTATTGGTATGGCCGTCTTTGGAGGTTCGTCCCTTCCACATCAAGCGATATTACAATTCATGTACTTTTGCAGGTGGCTTGAGTCAATTCATCGCTGGAATGTGGGAATTCCCTCGAGGCAATGTTTTCGGTGCCACTGGTACGTTTTTGAACTCGAATGACAAGACTACATTACCTACTAATAGTTGTCAAGCCTTCACGTCTTATGGAGCGTTCTGGATGTCCTACGCATTAATTTCCCTCCCCGGTACTGGTATTCAGGCTTCATATGCTAACCCTCAAGAATTTGCCAATGCTTTCGGAATCTTCCTCATTGCGTGGTTTATGATTACATTTTTCTTCCTGTGCGTTCGACCTGGAGCTTCTTCACTAAATGTATTGAACTCAAAGATATGATTCCTTTAACAGACTGGCTGTCCTCCGAAGGAACATCGCATTCAGTTGCTTGCTGACAGCTCTGGATCTCGCCCTCTTGATGCTTGCTATTGCTGAATTTACTGCGTCGCCACAGTGAGATTTGTTTACTGCTCGCCCTAAATGAATTAGAAGACTGAAGATATCCTTTCTGCGATTGTAGAGTCCTAAAGGCAGGCGGAGTCTTCGGTATCATAACAGGCTTGATTGCATTCTACATTGCAGTGAGTGAGTTACTGCGTGCTGAGGACAGAGCGGTGGTTCGTTTGCCGTTGGGTGTGCTGCACACCTAAAGACGGTGGCATTGGATTCAATCCAAGTCATGCCTTGTAATACCTTGACGAATATACGAATATCTACAAGAACGTCCCTACATGTGCATATCGCTGCATAAATTCACCCGACTGCAGATAGCATCCCCATCAAGCGGAGATATGTTGCAGGTGAAGAGGAAGCTTGCTTTTTTGTCGCCCGCGCGAAAAAGTCTGGATCCGAATCCATGAGAATACGGACTTCTAGCCCGGCCACATAGTGTTCAAGGTACTTGGCCACGGTCTGGCTGCTCATACCACTCTGCCTGGAAACGCCGTTTTTTAGTCTTTCGAGTTCTTTCTCGTCTCTGGCAGCCCCTTGAGCAGGAAAGATGGGTTTCAAAGAGGCAAGAACTCCGAGGAAAGTCTGTGGACGCCCATTTGCGGTCAACAGATTTGGGTGAATAAAATATCTATACGGTTTCGTTGAGAAGACGGCACGAGGGTGGGTGGGTGTGAGAGATATAGTGGAGTGAGAAGGGTCCAAGCCTATCCGAGGAGACCTGTGGATGACGGGTACCTCCGCTTGGGCAGTGCTTCTCATATCAATACAGAGCATGCTATTCCGAGCTGCATCACTGGTCCCGGAAGCACTCTTGTCTCGAAACGCCGAGGTATCGCCCATCCATCGCTCATCAACCAATTCTGATATCTTTGACGCTTGACTGAGTTTCAATATTTCATCGACTAATAGAGACGGTCCGGATATAACTTTTTCTGTAGAGGTATTCCGAAGTGTTCGAAGTAGTACTCCTCCTCTCGTCGAACTTGGGGGTATATCCTTGGACGGGGAGGCAAAAGTGAAGTAGGGGGAGGTGGTAGTAGTAGCAGCTTGACCAATGGTGAGATCTAATCCTTTTCTGGTCCCTCCACGATAGCCATTGCCAACGCTGGAGGTCGACGAATCCGACTTTTGTGGTACACGGTGGAAGTACCTACAGGCATAGAGCTTAGGATTGATAGTAATACATATCGAAGGAGGAGGAAACTGAATTTACCAGTTCCCGCTGTGCGCTTGCTCCGCTGCCCTATGCGTAAATGGGTCTTCATGAACCCCGATATTCCAGAAGTAGAACTCCAACTCGAGAATTTCGAACACGGCGACAGTGGCAGATCCTTCCTTTACGGAAATGACCAGATGTTGAAATAGCTGCTCAGCTATCTCGTCAAAGCGTGCTTCCAAATTTTCTTCACCTGCGAAGTTGAGGAGACTGGAAAATGCCGTTAATGATTGGGCAGGACTAGGTGGTGTGGCATCGGGGCTGCTTCTGATACGTTCTGAGTGAAAGTGAGCTTTCTACAATCAATAACACAAGGTTTACCTACCTTTCTTGTCCCTCTGTTTATGCAGGGCGCTAGATTTCCGTTTCATTCGATGGAAGCAAAATTTCCAGTAAGCGCCCGATGCATAAACGGCCCGGGACCAGCGCTTAGTAATCCGTGCCTTTTGTCAAAGTCATGTCACTTGAACATCGATGTCTCAAGTCGGCTAGGTTCTCTTACCGGCTCGGATACGTCTTCCCGCGGATTCGGTATTGATAATGTGTGGGTCAGAACCCGTCAAACTATTATCCTTGCCTTGGAACCATGATCTACGAGTCTTACTATCCTGAGCCTCCACCGATCCCGGACCAAAACGCCCTCCTGCATTACCTTTATCGACCAGATCAAAAGGAATGGCCCGATTACACCCTCTACGTGGAAGCACACACGGGAAGACGTGTATCCTTTCTGGAGCATAGACGACGTGTCGAGGATGCTATGACTGCTCTTGGAGGATCCGTAGCTCAAGGCGGTTTGGGATTGAATGGTGAAACTGATATCATTGGTATCGTCAGTGAAAACAACGTTGTAAGTTATATCTCGTCTGAGCTTCTCACACGACGGCGGATTCGAAGATGTATATAGGAATATATCACCCTCGTTCATGCTCTCTTGGGCATTAAGGCTCCCTTCGCTTTAATATCGGGTTATTCTACACCATTCGAGCTAGCCGCTTCTTTTAAGTTATGCACCATCTCCCATCTATTCGTCTCAAAGAGTCTTTTACCTCGCGCTCTGGCGGCCGCGAGACAAGGCGGTCTTTCTCCGACGAATATTTATCAACTTGACGGGCATGGAAGCGGTCGCCGGAAGAGTCTTCCAGACCTCTTGGAGCTTGTAGCAAGCAAGAACCCTCCCAGGCTATCCATCCGGCCAGCGAAGCATTCAGATCTAGCGTATCTGGCTGCTTCGAGTGGGACTACTGGCTTACCGAAAGGTAAAACTTCAGGATGGTCTTTGTCTTGTTACCATTCTCTGACCTGCAGTGCTTTTGTAGCCGTCATGGTATCGCATGGAAATATCATGTTTGCGACGATGCAAGTCGATATCGTGAATGACTCACTATTACAAGCTCGACAGGTTAGTAGCCAATCGTGTTTTTCAAAGAATAAAGGGCTCACCTTCCGAGGCGTTCATAGCCAGAACCTTTGAATACCCCAGAAGGCAATCCGGTCACTCTATGTTACCTACCTTTCCACCACAGCTTCGGCTTGTATATCACCTTCTTCCTATCGTTCAGAATTCCTCAGACATGTGTCATTATGTCGAAATGGAACGTTGCAGACGGGCTGAAGTACATTCGACAGTAAGCCTTCTCTCCTGCTCCCTGCTTGAAGGCTGGAATATACATTTATCTTACAGGTATCAAGTAACTGGTGTATCCTTGATACCGTCCGTTGTATACCAGATTCTCAGTCATCCAGGATTGAAGCCTGACGACCTGAAGTCGATACTGGCGACTGGATCTGGCGCGGCGTATTTGCCTCCAGCATTCGCCGAAAAGTTTTCAGCGCTTATTTCCAAGGATGCGATTTTTTTATCAGGTAAATCATTCCCTTCATTTTGTATGAGAATAAGCCCTTAATTTCCTGGCAGGGTATGGTTTATCAGAAGCGGTTAGGCCCCCCTTTCATGATCACTGGATTCACGCCGATTCCTGATCGTTCTGTCGGTTAGCCTTTTGGATCTATAGCCCAACCATACCCAGGCATCTTGGGAGGCAAGGTCTCCCCTTCGACTCAAACCCATCCCACTGGGATTCTCAATCCAGGCCACAAAGCGAGGATCGTGAAAGATGACGGGACGTTAGCGAAACCTGGTGAACATGGCGAGCTTCATCTATCTGGGAGGATGATAACACAGGGATATTGGAATAATAAACAGGCCACTCAAGAGACGTTCCTTGTGGATGGGTGGTTAAAGACCGGAGATAGGTTTTGGGCAGATGAGAATGGGTACTTTTAGTGGGTGTTATTCTGTCCGTTTCCAGTCTATGCCATGACGCGTTCTGATTCACCTGTATCATTCTTTCGTTTCAGCTTCGCAGATCGTAGCAAGGCAAGTATCCAAACCGATTGTTTCGCCTTTCTCCGCCTTTGCTTGTAATTTGCTCACGAATCCATGTATAGGATACGCTCAAAGTATCAGGAATCCAAGTTTCCCCTAACGAAATCGAGGACTGTCTCTTGGCCCACCCGAGGAAACTTGTCGTCGACGCTTCTGTTGCTGGCGTTTCAGGTGGTAGAACACAAGATGAACGTGTCCCTCGAGCTTGGATCGTATTGAGTGCCGCTGGGAGGAATCTCGGAGAGCAGAATGTTATTCAAGAACTCGAAGCTTGGCACAAAGAACGATTGAGTCGGTACAAATGGCTGAGAGGGGGGATAGAGGTCGTTGAAGAGGTACGCGTCAAGCGGGGGCGATTGCCCTATTTGGCAAACGTTTCAAACTGAGGGCTGACATCATTGTGGCGTTCGCAGATACCCAAGTCTCCTACTGGAAAAACGTTGAGAAGGGTACTTCGTGAACGATTTGAGAGTTCTAGGAAGGGTAATGTTCCTTCAAAAATGTGAATTTAATCTATGGCAAACCCGGTGTTTTTCGGCCTTTGGGGTATATATGTGTATCACAACAGATCTATTCTGATGTATCTATTATATCTAATTCACCACGTCTTCCTCAAACGCGATTGAGCGTCCCGAGAGAACGAGCTTTTAGGAGGTTTGAGGGCTGGTGCGGGTAAGGAGAGCACCTGATCCTTACAGGTGACTCGCCCGTGATCCTCCATGAAATACCAAATCAAGACCCCACATGGCCTGTAGCTGAAGCGCTGAAGGCCTGAACCGCTGTATGAATCCTTTCAAGTCTTTCTGCTGACACTGACTTTTTAATCCGACTTCAGGGCAAGAGCTGGCACCTTTGTTTCATAAAAATTCCACGACGTCAACCAGAATTCATTGCCCTGATCACTTCAACTATGTATGGAACCGAAATACAATATAAAAACTAGATCGCGTAAAGGGGAAAGAAACTGGAGAATCAAGGATTTTGTTATCCCTAGTCCTTTTCTTTCCTAAACCCCCACTTTCGCCTTTCGTTTAAATCATGCCATTCCCAATGGCCATCGTTGCCAGTCTTTTCCTTGTTCTGACAGTGACCCGGGCGAGCGACTATCCTTTCCCGTACGATCCAGGGTTCGACATTCAAGCTGTCGCTGCCATCGCCAAAGCTCTCCCATCCCATTCATGGGAATTCGGAACCGCGACTGAGGCTCTTCTCGAACTCTACAATCCTTCTTATAGCGTTTTTGGTTCACAACCTTTCCCTGTACCTACCCTTGACAAGGACGAGGTACCTGCTTTGGCGTACGCAGCTGATAAAATTATCCTCGGTCAAGCCCAGAATGGACTCTCGGACGGCGACGGTGCTGTTGGTGACCCGGCGAGTTTGGGTGTAGGCGCTGTGTTGCTTGGAAAGACGGATTCTTCGTTTGCGGGGGGTGCGTTCCAAGAGTTTACGTATATCACTGGACAGGCACCTAGGTTTTGGAATGGAGCTATTTCTCAGCGGGTAGATGTTGCCGAGCTATGGTACGAAAACGTTTCTATCTAACGTGACGCGATTTATAACCTTTCAATGTAGGGCAGATTTCATATACATGGCACCTCCATTCTTGGCTTACTACGCTGTTGACACGTCCAATACCTCGCTCCTCCAACTCGCCGTTGACCAATGTGGCCTTTACCGCCAAGTTCTGCAAGCCAACTTGTCGTCTTCTGTACCCTGGGATGGTGTTTGGGAACACATTATCGGTCCTCAGAGTGCTGATCTCGGTCTATGGGGTACCGGGAATGGATGGGCTAGTGCTGGGATGACTCGTGTTCTCGCTACTGTGATGAACGCTCCAGGATGGCTCACTCTTGGTTGGAAAGACCAAGCCGTTGATAACCTTACTGGTTGGATTCAGGAGATCGTCGACGGGGCGATTGGTGCGCCTTTGAACGATGGACTGTTGAGGAACTATTTGGACGATACGAGCAACGACGGACATGGATTCCAGGATATTTCCGGGTCTTCGTTGATTGCTGCCGTTGCGTACAGGTAAGGATGAGGAAGGTTTTTCTTTGTATACGATGTACTGAACAACCATTAACCTGCCCTAGAATGGCCGTCCTCCAACCTTCTTCGTTCGGTGAGGAATATATTCAATGGGCAGATGATATTCGTACAACTTTGGGATCCAACGATGCCAATGGAAACCCCCATGTCACCGCCAACGGAACCGTCACGCCCGCCGTCAACCCTCTGGGGTGGACAGACACTACTCCCTACACCGCCGGTAGCCCAGAAGGCAACAACTTTGTGGTGCTGATGTATGCCGCTTGGAGAGATTGTATTGACGCAGATGTCTGCGAGGAGCCCGCTGCTTCAAAGAAGAAGTCGAACAGGAACTTTTGGCTTTTCTGAAAAAACTTGTTTCTCGACCGAGTGGAGGATTTTTTTTCTCTACTTTTTCTTTTTTATGGCACAAAGGTGTTTTTTCTTGGGGGGGAACTATGGTTTGCTCTTTCTTCCTTATCGTTCATTCTTATTCCCCGTCTCAGGATACCAAAGGATCGCTGTCGATTTTCTCTCCTCTTTTCTCGTTCCTTCTTCCTCTGGTTTCATCTACAATTCGGTATCAACGCCCTCTTTACACTCTTTTTTTTTTGGAGGTCTCACCGGTATCTTACATTATTTGTTAAGTATATCTCGTCCACTCGTTTCGTTTTGCGTTCCTTTTGTTTTAACAAAGTGTACATGTAATCCGTTAGTGATAAAAAGAGCCCCTGCCTGACCCAGCGCCTAACACACGCAAATGGCAATTCTAGCATCCCTCTGCAACTCTGCACGTTATATTTTCTCTCGTAAAACTCACCATTTTGATTCCGTTTCTTTGTGTGCTAGACTGAGAGTCCGATTTCCGCTAAGCTGGTTCGCCCGTGTTTCCTTTTTCCAGACTACAACGATGGCGAAGAAGCCTAAAATGTCTGGGCTCGATGGCATCAAAGCAGACAGGGCCATACTAAGTGAATAATCTTGTCCTGCATCAGCAAAACCTTGGGTCTTTTCAATGATATGATGCAGGCGCGAATACAGGTCATAATAGCCAGCCGAAAATGATTGCCTGCTGATACATCGAGCGCCAACCTTTTCCGGCAGGCATTTCACTTTGCTTTTGCACCGTCATCTACATTTACCGTCATCTATACACGTTCCTTTTTTCACTTTTTGCACTCTCAAAAAGCCTTACGAAGAAATGGCAGTAAGTGTCGCTCTGAAAATTATTTATCCAGAACCTAAAGGTTTCTTTCCTCTCTAAAATAAACTGTTTCTGTTTCTGTTTCTGTTTCTAAGACTGACAGGCTTGCCCGTGATATTTTCGGAGGGTCAGACTCTGAATTATCTTCAGACGAGGACGAAGGTAAGACGATTGGTTTTCAACTCTTTTTCTCTCTTGTTTTGCTCTTTTCTCAATCCCTTTTCCTCCCATTTTTTCTTTCCTTGTTACACAGTCCAAGACCACCGCCGCCAACCCAGGCCGTACGATGACAAATTACCAGGAGGCGAACACGATCGATACGGTGATGGTGAAGGTGACGGTGAAGGTGAAGGTGATGGAGATTCTGAAGACGACTATAGGGAAGATAGACCTTCTTCCTCTATCCGGAAGAAAAAGCTGTCCTCAAGACCTAAACAGCGGAGAACCGAAGGCGACGAAGGCGATGGTCCGGGCATTGGCGATGGTGTGAGAAAGAGGAAGAGGACGACGTCGGGGGTAGCGAAGAAGAAGAAGAAGAGCGCATATGAAGATATCGATCTGAACGAGCTTCCGCCAGAGCAAGGTTCGTTTCTAACAAAGGAAATAAGAAGCTTGACTGAAAACATGTTAATTCTCAGCTAACAAAATCCGACTGGACATGCAAATCGAAGCTATACTTAAACCCAAAAAGGGTTCCAGGCCCAAGAAGCGTAAAAACAACGAAGAAGTTTTAGATTCGTTCGCAGACGACGAAGTCGCTCGTCTGCGTGAGACCATGAATAACGCTGCGGATGAGGATATCAAGGCCAAGGAGAACAAGCTACCTGCAACCGCTAAACTTAGGTTCCTGAATGAGGCTATGGAGACTTTACGAAAGTGGGTGCCCTTCTCACTCTGGGGTTTTGCCAACTGACTAAATAAAAAAACATACAGAGCCGCCCTCGCCCAATCCATCAGCGACAACAATCTCCTCGACGCCGTCAGACGTTGGCTCGAACCCCTCCCAGACCGATCCCTCCCCGCCCTCAACATCCAGCGCGAACTCTTCGCCGCCCTTCGAAAAATGGAATTCATAGATTCGGCAGTTATCAAGGAAGCCCAACTCGGTCCTCTCGTTCTCTTCTATACCAAATGTCGGCGGGTAACTCCAGATGTGAAACGGATCGCTTCAGAGCTTGTCTCTTCCTGGAGTCGACCGATCATCAAGCGCAGTGCGTCTTATAGAGACAGAGTGGTACCCGTGATGAGCCGTATGGACGTGGATGATACAGGCCCAGGAGGAGGAGGAGGATCTCAGATGCACTCGCAGTACAGGCCTGAGAAACTCAGTTCGATCCTGGCAAAGGCGAGAGAAGAGGATAAGAGGAGGGTCAGGAAGAATGCGGTCACTATTCCGACGTCCAGTCTCGGGACGTATACGTTTGCCCCGAGAAACAATGCTGGTATGCAGAAGATGAATGCCAGCGTGGATAATGACGTTGAGAGGAGGAAGAAGAATGCGGAGAGGTTGAAGAGCTTGACCAGGAAGGCTACTGGAAAGTAATTCCTTTGTACTAGTACTCGATGTTCTATAATCCGATTTTCTTTATTTTGCTTCATTTTGTTCGGCTAATGTAACGATCTCGACCCTTGAGCTCTGTACACAAAAAAACAGTATATTCTGTTACTATGACGGGAAAGAACATGCGAAGAGTCGAGACAGTAGGAATAGCTATGTGCGGGAGAACAACGAAAAAAAAACGTGAGGTAGACTGTAATTTTTTCATATTTTCAGATGCGATGTAATAAAAAAAGGAAAGCCCCGGACGCAAACAAGTTCAAGAATGTGTGCGAGCGTGAGGCATGTATAACAGTACCAAATAGACGTGATTGCGAACGTGTTGAATGGATATGGATGGAATGAGAATTTTTTTTTGTTAGTTGAAATCGCAAAAATATGGGCAGGAAGGATGTTATAAAATGAGTCGGTTTTTAACTGACAGCGTCCCAAAAAAAGAAAATGCACCGTGCAAAAGCAGACAGAAAAAAAGTGGCTTCGAAAGACGCGATGGAGATATGAAAACGTTAATATCAGGGGGAAAATGGAAAGCCTCCAGCACGTCCAGACACGGGACAAGGAATCAGAAAAGACCGATGCCAGTCATGAACCCGCTGGATGAATGGGAGAAAGATGTAGCGAAAAGCGAAATTTGTGTTGTCGAGTCCGATACAAAGCCAAATAGCGAAGAAGAAGAGATGATTTTAACGCCCATCGACTACCCTCAAGAGGGTTTCGTCAAGAGCGATTTCTAGAGTCGATTGATACAGAATGATATTGTTGCTGTGGGCCGGAACGTATGCTGGATTATTGCCGAACGATATTCGTGAGTTGAAAAGTTGAAGCTGAATGTCCTGATATAAGATTTTGACCTGGAGCTGGAGGTCGTTGCGCGGTATGAGCGAGCAGCAGCCTAAGATTTATGCGTTAATGAGATTTTTTTGGGTCATGCAGAGTCGGATGAGATTATTGAAGAAGAAGCGAGTGCAAAAAAACAGTGAGATGTCGATGATGGATGCTGATGTTGATGAGAAAAATTGTGATGCCAATGCTTGCGATAATGATTGGATGATTGATGGACGATAATAGCAAAGAAACAATAATGCAAAATTTCGGTCGAACGCAGTCAGTATCCATAGTAAGCGCGCTATGGGCAGCGAGTTAGAGAACGGTTTGAGCAGTTCATGGAAAGGAAATCTCACCATTCGATCGCTACAAGCGATAGAGTAAGAAAAAAGCCGCATTAGCACCGGATCTTCGCACCAACGAAAACGAAAAAACTCACAACAACCAGATAACCTTCGAGCCCGTCTTACATCCGCGCAAAGTCACGATATGTCCTCTGATGCAGTCATACAAAAGGGCTCGCTGTTCCCTGTCGGCCTAAAATGCCAGATGCCAGACTCGGATGTCATCATGAGCCCAAAATGTGGAGTGTCAACACGTACACTGGGTAGGACACTCGCGATCAACTGACTTCCGGTGACGGAAAGGGCAAGGTCGACGACCATTGCGCGGCGAGAGGACCTACAGATAGCGTCAACAAAGTATTCGGCGAAGACAGGGCCGAGAAGGACGTACGTCTTCGCAGGTTCGCACATCCTCTTGACAACTCGGTCAAGAGTATCATTCCCTCCTTCCTTCAAAGCCTTGGTGATCGACTTGTATCCTTGCTCGTTTGTCGCGTATTCAAGAAGCCCGTTGATGAGATGATCCAAAGTGAGCTGGCGGTGTTTTTCAGATCCATGTTCGAGGACTAGATGATTGGGTGGAGATCAACGGTGGATCCATGAGCACCAGCAGTAACAATAACAACGCTTACTGTGCTGAACGCAGTAAGAACCCCATTGGTTCTTCGCAACTTCACTAAAGACGGGCGTACCATGATTGAGGAGTTCGTCGACGATGCCATCTTTAGCGTCATCTTCCAGATTCTCGAAGGCATGCTATCAGACAGGTATCAGATGATGCATTCCGGGAGACGCGGACAGAAACGAACCTGAACGACTAGCGAACCAGTCTCGTGGCAGGCAAGAGCAGCCCATTTACCCTTGAGGGACTTGTTCACACTGGAGACACAAAAGAAGTGTAAGCGAAGGCTTCCTTTGTCGCCCCAAGTACACGTACTAGGCGAAGATTGGGGGTGCAGGAGGTGTCCAACTCAGTTCCATGATCTATAGGAAATAAGTAAGTGGTTTTCAAAGCGGCGGGAAACAGAAGACTCGAACCTTGCTCCAAACATGACTCGCATGCTTATTGACAAGAGTCTGAGCTGGGTCGCCCAGGAGTAGCTCCGACACAATGAGCAGCCGAATATCTTCCTCGCAGTCGAGAGCCTTTTGAAGGACGTGGCAACCGTAGCAGTTGGTGGCGAGTTCGACGATGCGCCCCCTGCCGATGCAAAAAAAAAAAGAAGAAAAAGAAAAAAGAAACTTTTGTCAAGCAACGCTCGGGGGGAACAACTTTATCGGACAAACCTCATGCACGCAGCAATCTTTTTCCTCTCCTCGGGCGTAGATGCGGCCTCCAGGCAACGTTGAACGGCCCAATTACCGAATCTAAAAATGATCAGCGAACTAGACCGGAAGCTCTTTAAAAAAATTAACCTATGGGCCATCATCTCGAATCCCCGCGCGCAAATCGCGTCCAAAATTTTAGCACGTTCGGTGACGTCGGCGACCTTCAACTTTTGCTGGAGGAAGATGCTCGCTTGCTGGTCAGACGACTTTATGATCCTGGACACGAAAGACTGATAGGGTGGAGAGGAAGAAGGATGAAGCAATGACAGGAAATTGATAGGCTATCGACGGACGTAATTGGAAGTAAGATCAAAAAGTCAGTCATCAGTGGCAGCGTTGACAGCCTAAATGCAACTTACCTCATGAGCACCATGAGAAGACGAAGAACTTGATTCGCGGATATGACCGGGACTTCCAGGTGAGGACTTCCGGTGCTGATTATGCGGCTGCTGCTCCGAGCTATCTATCGACGCTTGTGAGTGTTGCTGATGGCTGCTATGGCCACTGAGGGTGGAGGAGGAGGAGGACGTGCTAGACCTGAGCGAAGAGGGGGCATGAATAGAATCTTCCAGCCCTCTTCCCCCGTCAGTGGTAATCGGCGGCACTGGGATGCCAAATCCAGGTGCAGGATCCAAGTTAAGTCCCAATCCAAGAGGGCTGGAATTAGCATAAAGAGACGAAGCCGCCGAAGGCTGAACAATGCTATGAGCGATGGAGGGACCTTCGTCCGTTCTCAGCCAGTCCCCATTCGAAGGGAGGTGCTGCTGCTGCTGCTGAAGCTGAAGCTGTAGATTAAGAGCAGACTGAGAAAGGAGCGGGTGTACCGAGCCGACTTGTGGAGATACATGCCAATCGCTGCCATTGAGGGCCTGGACTGAAGAGCGAGGCATGCCCGCTGCGGCCTGAACATCGGCGTAGCGACGAGGTAGGCCTTGAGCGAAATTCTGAGCAGAGATAGCCGCATACAGTTGGTGGCTGGATAGCTGATGGTCTGTTGGAAGTCCGACTTGAGACGGATGGTAGAGAGCGTACGTCTGAGCAGGAGGCAGGCTAGGAGCAGTCAAAGGAGTAGGAGAAGATTGCTCGTGATTGTAATTTCTAAAGATGGGGTAAGACGAAGCATTGGAGATGATGGGATAGTTATTGCCACTGGAATTAGCAGCAGCGAGATTGATCTGATTAGAAGAAAGATGATAGGACGACGAATTGTTAGGACGTGTCGGCGAATTGGGTTCAAAAAGCGACGACTGGTGCGTCAAGAACGCATTCGCTCGCGCCCCAGCGGCCATAACGTCAAAGGGAGAATGGAGCTGCTGTTTCAAACCCGAGTTGAGGTCTAGCGGCCTAGTGGGAGAGAGATCGGTTGGAGTAAGAAGAACAGAAGACATCGAAACCGGCGAAAAATCTGGGGTGCCGGGAGCCGAGTCGAGACTGAGATTAAGCGGTGGCTTTTGGTGAAGATTATAAGGATCTGGAGAGTTGAGATCTAAAGTGCGCAAAAGCTGCTCAACGTGCTGTTCAATACGAGTGAGATACAGAAAGAGACGGGAAGGAAGGCGGGAAAAGCTGACTGTATGCGGTTCAAAGTCGGGTGTGACCTTCTTCCTGCCATCCCCAATGGCGCCGACGGAGATTCCATCCTTTATAGGCTTTGATCCGAATACGTCTTCATGGCTGATAAGGCCAGGCATAGACGAAAGATGTGGAAGTTCTGGGCGCTTTATAGTCAAATCGGGTTCGCGAGAAAACGAATCCAAAGCCTTCGGCCAGGTCACGTCCGAAGGCTGAGGCTGGGGAGCCCAAATAGAAGCTAAAGAGCCTGAGCCAGCCTGAGATTGTCGCGATCGAGGGATAGGCTGGCCATCGAAGACAGCAGAAGGGGCAATGTCGGTAGACATCGTCGAGAACGTTGCCGACGATGAGCGAGTCGAGTGTTGTATTAGGGAAAGGAAGGAGGGGAGAAGATTGGGGGGATGGTCGTGGTTAGAGAACAAGATGTGGGACAGGTTGAAAGCCGTATTTATATGACAGCAGCTTCTTTATTTTTTTTTTCCTTTTTTGGAAACTCTTTTTTTTGAGGGGGGGGGGCGTCGGCTCCTCGATCGATTTTTATTCGCCATTTTTAGACTTTCTTCATAGACTCTGCCACTGTAAAAATTATGTTGACCTACCGCCGCCTATTCAAACTTTTGACTTTGAAGCACTGGTCTGGATCCACGGTTCGGAGGGTATCATGCAACTTGAATTATCCACGGTTCGGAGGGTATCGTGTAACTTGAATGCAGCTCCACCGGCTTTTTCTTTTTCTTTTGGCATTTTTGAACGCATATATTCAGCTTAAAGCTGGCCGTTTTGCGCTCATGTTCGTCTGACCGAGTCTGAACCTCGAATAGCTGCTTGAGTTGTATCGGATTACGCTCTCGAGGTGCACATACATACCTGGAAAAAAATGTCAACTGAACCTCAGCTGCACGAGAATCCGGAGGCGGCAGACGCGCCAAAGAGGCGGGCGTCCCAGGCCTACGAATGGAATCGAAATGTGCGGGTTAAGCGGAGCCTTTGCTTCTTCCTCTTCTATCACTGTCACTATCACACTTCTGGGATCATACCCGTCAGGTCACGTCGCCCCCGACGCCGCGTGTAACGACCTTGAGAACCCATTACATGATGGACTCCTGCATTTTGACTGGCTCTATACAGACGGTCGAAACTCAACTGGTCTCGTGCAGCAGAGTTCTTGAAAGACCCGCAAAAAGTCCCTCCTGCACTGGATTCGGAACCGACCAAGCAAAAAGGAAGATTGTAGTCTCTGTATTAGAAGATTAAAATTGGGCCTTGAAAAAAAAATTATACCGCGTCCCTGTCAAGCGAAGCTTCTAGTCGGTATCTTTCATCAAGTACAATTTTTCACAGGCAAGCCAGGCTGAGCTTTGCGTTCACATTAGATATTGGTGAAGGTTATGAAAATTACAGAAATTATGCCACGGTCTGATCATGAGCATGAGCAGGAAAAGTCGAAGGATGTCCATCAAGCCCAGCCTGGAAGGTTTGCTTTTGAATATGGCTGTCAGATCATCATAATCGCAGCGACCCCGGTCGGCGGAACGACAGAATGATTCAAGCCCTCGCTGGGGCCCTCTACTTATCACACCAGCTGCTATCAACGAATTCTTGTACCCACCTGAATCCTCTTCTGACACGGGGCATTGGTCTGACATAGATCCCTCTGTTGAGGAATGGCATGAAGCTCGAGAAACTCGAAGGCGTCCCCCAAGGACTTGATCGAGCTTGGTCTTTCAGTTGCCTAAAATCCCTAGACACATTTTATATTGGTGACTAGTAGGTAGTGACGTGTCGACAGGTTCAGGAGCGTCGAGTCACGTCCTAATTCCGATGTTAAACGTTAAAGTGTTGCGAGAAAGTTCTCAGCTGCGCAGACTTGGTTATTGAAGTACGGTCCAAAAAGCAGACACAAACTTACATAGCTCAGACAGAAAAGTTACCCAAATGTGATTGTATACTGCCCGTGCCGTACGAACGAGTCCGAGGCTTGCCGAGGTCGCCACCTTCCACCTACTTAGTAGAGAAGTCAAGCTGAATGATACACATAACTTTTTGACTCTCACAGCGAGCGATCTAATATCTAAATAATTCTGGATTTATCCCGTAATGAACAACCAGGACAAGACGCGTAGGCTCACCTCTGCATACATACACCCGGCGTGTGCCGTTCGTTCTATGTATGCGCACTCGGAACGAGGCTAACTGCGTAATGTTCTTTTATACTGAAACAGACATCCCAGACCTAACGGGCAAAATCATCATCGTTACAGGTGGCATCGGAAACTTACAAACCGCTGCGATTCTCGCTGGCAAAGGTGCGAAGGTTTATTTAGGTGTTCGGTCCGATGGGAAATATAAGCAAGCATTGAAAGATAGTCATGCTTCGCATCCGGCGACAGCCAAAGCACAGATCGAATTCCTAAAAGTTGATCTGTCAACTGCAGCTGGTGCGAGAGCGGCCGCAGATGATTTCGAATTGTAAGCATTTGAGAATAATTCAACTTCCTAACCAACGAGCCTGAATCGAACGTCTAGTAGGCGGAGAGCGTGTTGCATGTTTTGTTCAATAATGCAGGAATCATGGGTACTCCGAAAGGAAAAGAATCTTGAAGACGGATATGAGCTGGTGAGTGAATCCAAGCATGAGCCGTGGATAGCAATGGGCCGCCAACGTGTTTGGGCCGTTCGTCTTCACATACCACCTCCTTCTCAACTATTCGCTGGAACATCTTCATCAATAGAAGCCAATAGGAACGGCTCATACCTCGTCCCTCTTGCGTGTGTATCCTATCGAATCCTTGAATGTATTGGAGCGTTGGTGCTGATCTCTTTCAATTAGATAGCAGGTTCGAGGCTAAACTCCTCCATCCGCAATGCTATGACAATGAATTTAGTTTCTGTTTTGGAATGGAATGTTGAAGGTTTAAGGAAGGCGGGTATGGCGTGAAAGTAGCGGACACACTTATGGCACGCTGGCGCGTGTAGTTCTGTCTTTCGTATTGGATCTCAGATCGATAATCAGCTCTTATAGTGATGCAGACTCGCAGAGCTAAAGAACGTCGCGGTTAGTAATTTGGATTTGAACCCCACGTGAGCGCGAAAACTCCATCACGTGAGTTATGTCATTTTCTTTTCTCTCGCTTTGTGTCAAGCCTTTTGTGCTTGGTTGAATATTTCTGGCGTATGCCACCACGGCAGATCATTCAATGTTCTTTATCTTTCGTGCGACGAAGTTTCTCGGAAGATATCTCAGGTCCTTGACCGAAATTCAAGGTTTCCGGTACTTCACGAGTTCATCGGTTCAGGTGCAGTTTTTTCCCTTGTCATTTCGCAGAAGAAAAAACATCTGAACGGATTATTAATCTGTCAGCCAAATAGATTATCAATCTCGGATGAGGCGTCTGCAGCTCCTAGCTGGTCCAAGTTTGAGACCGAACCAGAAAACCCTCCCGCACCGCCCGTTTTCAAGCTTCCCCAGTCGTTCAAAGTCAAAGTCGTGCAGCGTCCAGAATACATAGACAAGGCGCTAAAGCCCTTGGTTGATTTCCTCGACCAGGACCCCGACGCTTTGCTCTATCTGAGCCTGGACGCGGAATGGAACATTTCGAGGCGGACGGGTGTATCTATCCTTCAGCTTTGTCCACACTCCGAATCAGAAGTGGTATACATTATCAAGGCACGTACAATACCCAATTTTTTTTTCTCCCTGTATATTCACATTCGCCTAGGTTCACCGGCTAACCGAACTTCCTCCCCTACTCTTGCGGCTGTTGACATCCCCTCGCGTCTGGAAAATCGGCTCTCGAATCAAGGGCGACCTTACCCGTCTCCGAAGACAATTCCCTTATCAACTCGATGACACCGTCTCGTTCTCTACCATCGATCTCAAAGATTACGCCATCTCGAAAGGAATAATCAAACAAAAGCAGACAGCTTCCCTGGCCGCGTTGTGTGAAACGGTGCTGGGAGTACATTTGCCGAAGGATACCCAAGTTCGTGTCAACAATAGTTGGGAGTACGATGCTATTTCCCCGAAACTCTTGCATTATGCTGCTTGCGACGTTGTTGCATCGAAACAGATATTCGAGAAAATGTCAGGAGAAACGGAGGAGGAATCTATGGAGGAAGTCTCAGAAAGGGTGGTCGAAGTTGTAGAGGTGAATCAGTCGGTAGAGCTCTATGCCTAGCCGTCTGTGAACGGGGGCGCCTCTCGGACGGCATATGCTCTCGATGGAAGAAGCAGTCGATGGTGCAGATACCTGCACTAAGCCGGTGACGCCTATTCCTTGGGGAGGTTAGCAGCGCAAAAGAAAGTACGGAGGGCGTCACACTTTTCATGTGTTTTTCATCGCAGGCACAATCTATTCTTTGCTCATGTGTCTGACGGTTTATGCTATACTTGGCCAGGTTGTTGATCAATCGATCTTACGAAGTAGTGCTCTGCGTCTGTGAACCTCGTGCTCGAACGATGGTCCCTGGGGTTCCGTTATATCGCGAGGCATCGTCGTCCGTCGTCTCCTGCGCGTTGTAACCCAGGTTTTCTACTACTCGGCTCAAGGTCAGCAAAATTTCGGCGAGGCCATGAATTCGAGATACATGTGCTGCTACTGCTACACGACGACGGTTTCAATTGTACCGTGCGTAATGACAGGTAGTGCCATGGTCGTGATATAGGCAGCGCATTAAGGAGTCGCCAATGATGCGCAATTCAATCTTTACCATCAGCGGGCCGAGGTGGACTCGTTATGATCCTTGCTTTCTCTAGGTGTGCTAATCGTTGGGAGATTGATTTCTCCGGCTTCTCCTGTGGGAAATGCGGATCTCTGCCACAGTCTGCCGCTAGCTATTCCCTCGTCTTTCTGCTGTGTTTTCTGCCGCGTTTCCGCAAATGGCACTTATTTTCGCCACTCAACGACCTGTCGTCGTCGCGACCCCCTTAGCGCAGTCGAGACCCAGTCTGCACAGGCAGTTCTTCTTACGACGGTGACGATTCACAAATGCACTATGTCACTCCCCCGAGCCCTCCGAGCCCCCCCATACATCTCGGATTCTCAAAATCAACAACATGATGCGGCTTTCACGACTCGGCCGGCTATGCCAACTTCTCTCCATCTTGGTCCCTCTACTGGTTTTACAGCAACCAGCCCATTCCTGTATCAGCTGTCGCCACTGTGTGTGATGTAGCGGCCAGGAACTCGACTGCATGTTCAAGCCGAATACCAGACGACGAAGAATCACTAGTCATATGGAGCTCCGCATACTTTGATTTACTCGAATTGAATCAAGTGATTGTCCGTTCGAGTTTCCTGTCCAATCGAGTTTCAGTCAACCTGGACACGGTCGCATCCATGATGGCACTGCTTTTCCGTTGATGGCAGATGAATTCATTTTCATGCTTCATTGGTCGAGTTGTCAAGCTACAGCACATACAGCATCGTATAAAAGCAGCCTTGTGCTGATCCCGTTTTCGCTAGCAGTCTTTCTATCTTTCTTCTTCTCCTTCCTAACCTTTACTTTCTTTGAGCCAGGAGCTCCGTACTCTCTTTCCCACTTTTTTTCTCAACCAGCAGATTTTTTTTTCTTATACTTGATTCCTTTCCATCAATCTCTTTCCTTTCACGATGGTCCAAATCAACGCCCTCTTTGTCCTCTCTGCTGCCTTGATGGCTTCTGCAGCACCTATTCAAAAGCGTATCGCTCAGACGATCGCGGATTCGACCGCACCATGGGTCGCGGCCTGTGTATGTCGATCTCAAATCAAGTCTTTAGGTTTTTTCTGAGTCCAGATGCTTTCAATAGACCAAAGCTGGGGGAGCCGGCCAATGTAGTACCATCTCCCAAACCGCCTTTACGACGTTGTTGGCTGCGGGTGGTAACTGCGACCAGCAAAACGCCGCCGACCAGATGATCGACCTCGCGAAGACTTTGAAAAATGACCCTGATATGATTCGTCTTGCTCAAATTTTCGTCCAGCAGCCCCGTAACGCGGTGAGTAAAACTACTTTATTACACTCGCACCATGAAACTCAACTGAGGTATTTCCGCAGCCTGACAGTCTTCAAGTTCCTTACTGCCAAACCGCACCCAAGAACGCGGAGCTTAATGGCTTTTTCCACTGTCAGTTCGCTGGAACTGCTGCCGCTGGCTTCAGTGGAGATCAAACTGGAAATCTTCCCCTTGGGCTGACGGCTGTTAACCCTCCTGGTTCATGTCCTGCATTGAGCACCCCTGTTCCGGACAGTGAACAGCTGAATACGCTTGTAACCAGCCCCGGTACCCCGTAAGCTTAATCTTTTCCCTTACTCTATAACGTTCTTGACGTTGCTTTCACAGCTTGGGTGGCTCCGGTTCGGCTGCGGGATCTGCTGGTGCAGGAGCTGCCGCGACTTCCGCGTCCAACACTACAGCCAGTACTGGATCGACTTCGGCCTCGACTGGCTCCGCTGCCAACAATGTAGGGTCTGGTTCTGCGGCTGCGGCTGCCTCTCCGGCCCCAGCAGTTCCCGCTGCAGGAGCTGCTAGCGCTTCCAGTGCCACTGGTGCTTCCGGTGCTTCTGGATTCAAGCTCCAAAACGGCGAGGATGCGATCAAACTCAACGCACAATTCGCTAGCCTCACCGCGTCTTCTCCCTGCACTGACGGTGAACAAGCATGTGTTAATGGCGGATTCGCCCAGGTAAGAGCCAGGATTACAATCTTTTATAACCCTAAGGAAATTGACATATCTTTCTCCTCTAGTGCGTCGGTGGTAGCTTCCAGATCACCCAGGTTAGTTACTCTTATGACTCGTCTAGTGTTTTCTGACTGGATCTTTGTCTACAGTGCTCAGGCGGAACTCAATGCTTTGCCCTCCCTCTTGTCAACAGCGCTGGAACTGTACGTCTTTATATCTTCAACTGTAATTCTGTTCTCTGTTCAACTAACGACACCTACCTGAATAGTCCATCACCTGCACCACTGCGGCTGACAAGGATGCCCGTATCGCTGCCACAGGTGCCGCATAAGTCCTTGAGAAGGATATCTATCATTCATGATTTTCTGGACACGACATCGCATCGCATCGCATATACAACTATGCACACACAAACAATCGAGATTGATGAAAAAAGAAATACGGTATAATACTTGATCCACACATAATCTGCTTGGGAATGCGATAGCAAGCAAAGTACGTAGTACGTATAGTGTAGCAGTAGTAAGTGAAGCAAGTTACAATGAAAGGCTGTTCACTGTAGTGGTCAACGACGAAAGCGGTCACGTGAAAGAATATTCACTCATGCACCTCGAAAATCTGGACAAGCATTTTGTAGTCTGGGGTGCTGGACCTGCTCTCAGCGAATCTCAACTTGTTCAGTGGTGTCAATTCCGCCCCGAATTTGACCCCAAGCGGCTAGACGATCTTGGTCCCTTCCACTACGCATTTACGATGCTCGAAAATGATCGACGGGATAATCCAGGAATTCCCGTCTTATTTACCACTCTTAACCAGAAAAACGAACTTGAGGCTATATTTATTCTCAAGACTGTCTTCGCTCCTCGTACTTCCTCTCCTCCGGATCTCACCCCCACTGCAAAAACAAGAAAAGCCGTCGGCTTCTGGCTTCAGAGCAAGAAATTAGGACAAGTAGTCTTTCCATATCGCTGCTTCCTCTTTGAAGATACGTCTACCAGTACGCTGCATTTTTCCATCCATCCCGTTTCACCTCTGATGTCAAAAATCGCAGTGCCGCTTCACCTGCAGACAATGCGGCAGGATTACATTGAAAAGGTCTCTCAGATGCTGAAAGAGAAGGAAAATGGAAAATCGAATGTGCACACGGATGGTTAATATACCGCGCTGATAATTTGGAGGCTTGAGTGAGTAATGTCTGCTTCATCCGATTTATCAATATCACGGCTAACTCTCGTCTCAATAGGTCTTTGTCCGTCGGTCTGACTTGTATGTTTGGATGGACTGAATGGGGAGATACCGAAATTGCTGGTGAGAAAGAACTAATCGAGGGATCAGGGCTTTCTGTGGCAGGTACCACTTCCCGAGTTCGTCGCTGAGGGGTGGATGTTGCAAGACCGCTAAATTCCAATGGATACTCAAAGGAGCCCTCTACGAACACATCTGAGACATCATGCTCAGTATTATCTGCTGCAACAGTAGACAAGTTTTCAAATTGGACGAGCTTCAAATGCCTTGCCTGTGGAGCGACGGAAAACTTTGCTTGAGCTGGGAAGATTTGTGTCAGGATCGAATTCATAATCTCATCGACGTGAGCTTCCAGAGTCATGTTCACACCAGCTTTCGAGGACGATATTTCGTTCCTAGTACACTTTGCCTGCACAAATCATTAGAATGACAGTTTCGGGCTGGAGAGGAAACAAACAGACGCACAAGGACTTTGAAAGGGTGAGACTTAAGCCCTTCCGTGTAGGCTCTTAAAGATGCATTGGTTTGTAACGTCGCTCTTCGTGATTCTTTAGTCAAAATGCACTTGGAAGACGCCGGGTTCCTAGTAATCGATGATCAAAATTACGGCGAGATGTATCGATCTTTATGGACGTCAATCACCCTGCCTGAGTAGTATTATAAAATGTAGTTTTAGGAGGTATTTCTGCAGTTCAATAAGTTTTTGGTACGTACAAAGTCGGTCTCAAGCTTGGAGAGCAAGGGGATCACTTCCTTTTGCATGATTTTGTGCGGTAGATGATAGCTGAGCAGCGTCAATGAACGCAGTTACTCGCCATACAAATGGGAATACTGACATGGCCTCGGCCATTTCTACTATAAGCAGGGACTCTTGTTTTATATGAGCGGGAGAAAGCAGAAGAGCGTGAGTGTTTTGGTCAAAGATGATTAAAAAGATAACGATTCGGCCCATCGATAAACTAGAATAATCTTTAAGGGAATTGAATTGTGTGAAGTGACTGTCCCCGCAGTGGCTACAGTATTGTCCGATTCGGACTCTTCTCTACATGCGAAATGCGAATATGTATCTGCGAGAATCTAAGGTGATAGGGTATACAAAGAGGGATACATGATTCTTCAGTTGTTATTGTACCGTAGGAGATACCCGATGGCAAAAGGAAGGGCAACGACCGCAAGACTCTGAGAAGCAATAGATTGAACGATACCAGTACAGATCGTAGTCATACGTACTCCTACTCTACCTCCTATCCTAGTAAGTGAATGGGCTTGAGATGCTGCCGTGGCGTGAGTATACCGGGAAGACAACCGACGAGGACTAAAACGGCAGAAGCTGCTTACCTGGATAACGGCTGAGCTTGAATAGCTTGAGGAACAACTAGATACTACCCCAGCAGGGCTGTAAGATGCGGCAGCAGCAGGAGCAGTAGTCGGGGCTGAATACAGAACAAGCCGACGTGGAGCAACATACTAGCTGTGTATTCAGGTTTGCGGACTTCGAACGGTTTGGCACTTGCGCAAAGTTGACGCAGGAATTTGGGAGTCTTAAAAGTGCAGATATCAAATGAATGTGAGCAGGGAGATGAGAAACGGGTGAACAAGAAATCAACACACTTGTTCCGATCACGATCAGCCATAGATACGCGATGAGTTTTTGCCAGTATAGCTGGATGTAGTCAAAATCTGAACTCTTCGACAAAGAATATGCAAAGACGTTCATTAGTCCATTAGTCACCAATTGTACCTACGACAAGTAAAGACTCACATATTGACGCCACCCAGATTACGACCGTGATAGTGGTGAAGTGTTTTGGCAAGTGGTATAAGGTTCGAGCTGGAGGGATTTGTGTTCAGAGAACTCACAGTATGTAGACAACGGAGGAGGTGCAGATCATCGTCGGCGCAGGAGCTTTTGAAAAGAGATCGACAGTGTAGGAACACTGTAAAGGTTATAAGAGCTAGTCGCTCTTGGAGATGTTCTCGGCCGAAGTGAGGTGTGCGATTCTAGTGCAAGAAGAGAGTGAGAAGAGGAAGTTGTAGGAAATAGTGTAGGGCAAGCTCACTGTAGAATGGTCGGTGCCCGTTTATAGGATCGGATAGGTGCGGGGCCGAAGAAATAGCGGTTCTGAGTGAATAAGATGGTGGAGAGAGAGGGGTCACTTCGGATGAGATGTAGAAGTGTCGGGAGGCGGTGAGGTTCGGAGAGGTGAATGCTGAGCAGGAAAGAGGGAAAGATATCCGGGAAAAAACGCGTCCGCCCTAGTGAGAGATTGTACTCTCTCGCGCCGACCATATTAGTCTCGAATACCCTTTTCTTCGTTCGTACCCATGGCCCTTCTACTTCTCCATCTATTGCCACATACAGTCTATCGTCCGACGCCCGAGCGTATCGAAAAGGACGAGAGCTGGAAAATGCCGAGGGGAAAATGCCCATGACTGGTTGAGAGTATGGGAGTCACAAACGAAGCGCTCTCAGCATATGAATGAAACGACAAAACTCCCAAGCCCGACACCCGTCCCTCCCTCCCTTCATCCGTCGCGTGAGCTAAACCCCCTTCAAGTTGCTCTTTCGATGATCACCTAGATTTTTATCATCTTCGACTCCTCCTGCTGCCTGTCCAGTAGGTGAGCTCGACGTTTAGGATCTTGAAGCGAGTAGTAAGCGTCATGGATAACGAGTTCAATAAGGAATGTGTTCGGTTAATGATACGGACGGTATGAATAATACTAGAGGGAATATATAGGATGCTTGGAAGCCAACGGGCGTCACAATTTCAGCGCTCTCGCAAATCCTTCCTTTCGATGACTGGTAAGCCGGAGAAGGACTGGAGCATTCAATAGAAAAATTTACTCAAGATGGAAGATCCCTTCCTCCCCCTTTTATGCCTCGAGGAAAAATGGAAAAGAGTTTAACTGGTTTGGTCTCCTTCACCGCTTATATGCCAGTAGCATCGGAAACACCAGTCTCTCCCTTCAATCGCAATATTACGAGTCTCACTAGAAGTTCAAATCAAACAAATCAAATCGTCAGCACAATCAACAGATGCCCTTCGTATGTCCGCAGAAGAGGAGGGAAGGGACAAAATATACACACGTACGCGTCGAGTTTGGGCGCTGGTACGGGGCTTGCAATAGCTGCACCAGAGGTCAATACTATAGCACAGGTTAAAGCGAGCAGTTGGGTCCAACGAGCCATAAGAAAATAGCAGGGTCCGGTGAAGGTAGTGTTTTGAGGGCTCAAAGGGACGGAACTGCTCAGTTTTATACAGAGAAAATGTATATCTACCGAATCAATTACTATGTATGTATGTAGACCATTCCAAAATCGTACATAAGGCACTCCCTTTTCTACTGCATGGCGCCCAAGTACGGGACCAAGTTTTCCTCTGAATGTTCTGAATACTCTGAATACTGATGCGTGCGGGCAAAGTAGACCCCCCTCATATGTATAGCCTGGCACTGATGCGCCCGTCGCGCGATCAAGTTTTAGATAAAGACTAACCTGCCAAAGCATCTGTTTCAATATGAGAGAAACAAAGTCAATTCAACGCCTTAAGGTGCCAGCGCATGCCAGCCTCCAGGCTGTTCCACACAGCTCGTTAGTTTAGGTAAAAGGAGGGTGGATTGATCGGTAAGTGGTTTTTCGAGCCATCCTCGCTAAGATGGCCACGAGTCAATGCCCAGACAACATTTGGAGTCAAACTTTCAACACGATGGATAATAACAACGAGGAAGCGAATTGTATATGAATATTGTTTAATCCAATTAAGACCAAAAGAAAACGGTAAGGTAAACAAACTATCGCCGACTCCCGCCCTCATCTGCCAAGTTACTGAATAAGTAGGCCCAAACTGAAAGGAAGCAGTGAGATTTTACACATATAGGCTCGGTGGCCATTGGTAAGCTTAATAACTTGAAGAATAGACTTACTTCGTCGAGGAAATATGAGATAGTTCCATTTCAACTTTGGGGCGGGGGCGGGGGTACGTGCTCGTGTGATATCCTCTCAAAGCAATCTTCAGTACACCACCATCGTTTAATCACTTCGATATTCTCCCTGATCACAATCGGCGCCGTTAGCAAGAAAAAAAAGAGAAGATAAGATACATACGCAATGGGAGCGGGAATGGGACTTGCAATGACTGGAAGTTGAATGGCATTGTATGCAAGAAGAAGAGAGCCGAGGGCAAAGAGTTGTGTCCAGCGAGTCATCCTAGTAACTTTAGGGTGAATAATTAATGGAAATTGAGGAAGCCGAAGGAGTGAAGTGAAGTGAGGATGTACGACCAACGACAGTAGCTTTTATACTCATGAACATTCCAAAAAGAGAGAGAGATTTGGTTGGAACTGCCATGGGCGGCATAGGGAGTTCTGCATCTATATTTGCTTTCAATTCGTAGGTCAGAATCCGCTCCAAATCTGAAGAAACTGTCGAAACATGAAACGCCTGCGGAGTTACCAACTTAGGGATCATGATGTACTACTACTAGTAGTGGCTCCACAGCGTTTGAAGACGACGTTGATTTCGGATTTATCATACCGCGAACTTGAACAATGGTTGGAAGAGCAGATATGTGATGAGATTGAGCATTTGAAAGTAACCGCAGGACCACGTTCGGCTAGAGCGATTTTACTACCTGATTCCAGAATGTGATAAGTGGCGTACCTCAACTTGCTTCCTCTGGCTTGGATATGAGATAACCGGTCTGAGCCGGGGGAAAGTAAACGGCAGTGCTGCCATCTTGAATACCACGCACACTCATGATCGCACTTTCCATGTTCCTCAAACGTACTCCTGAACACTACCGTGACAGCAACCCCTCCAACATGTTGAACCCGACCAGTGACCAGTGCTCCTCCGAGTCCGACTCGGAGTCCGCCAGAAAAAAATGTTGAGGGCCAAATTGATAGCAGGATTATAGCATAATGTTGGATTTTTGTGAGTCGTTTGCGCATATCGGGTTTGATGTACATGGAACTGTAGAGGTACACGAGAGTTGGGACCAGGTTGGAATTAGGCGCTTGAGTAGCCGATTTGCTTTATTCTTGGGCGTTTCTGCTCCGACCGAGTCACCTTGCCTAGGATGCCTCTCAGGCACTTGGCCTACTCTTTATACTACGTCTGCTTGCCACTGCCACTGCTTAACCAACTGGTACCACCTAGCCTTTTCCGATAGCTCTTCCACCAGAAAAAAACTCGCTACTATTCGTAAACCTCTATTTCTTTTTTTACCTTCATCGCTCAGACTTGAAGGAACTCAAGGACTCGGAATCAACACGATGTCGGAAAGAAGGAAGACTCTAGTAAGTGAGTGTATATGAGGGAACCTTCACAGGTAGCACAATCAGCAGATGCCCTTCATAATTCCCGGAAGAGGAGAGGAGGGTCAGAGTATACACCCGTACGCGTCGAGTTTGGTACGCGGCTCGCAATAGCTGTACAAGAGGTCAATAGGACTATTGCGCAGGCTATGTAGAGAAACTGGGCCCAGTGAGTCATGACGGTCGAGATGCGTTCAGCTGATTATTCGGTGGTCAAAACTTGTTCGGGAAAAAATGGCAGGATCCGGAGGTGACTTCAAATGCTAATGCAAATGGGCCAAGGAGCGGGGAGCGCAGACGATCAAGGCTCGTCGAATCCCACAACCTCAGAAATATCAAAACTCAGGAGGTCGAATCCGCATTAGATCCTTCACTATCGCTTTGGAAGTTAGACGTGAGGAGCTAACATTATAGGTGTATAATGAACATTAGCGCCTACTACATGAACAGACGAGTCGAAGGCATGGTATAAATCATTCCTTCAAGTACGACTTCAAAGACACACTCGGTAAACCAAGAACTCCGACTTTCAAATAACCCTCATTGTCTTTCATCTGTTTGCCGACTTCATTTGTTGCATCCGTAGCCGCTGCACGCAACTCATCAACATCCCAATGAGCCCACACAAATCGACCATGTAGCCAGGATGCTTCGGAAGAGGCAGCCCAGACGGCATAGTCCGCTGGGAGTGACACTATTTATAAAGGCACGTCAGGTCGGGGGAGGGAACGAATGTGAAAGAGCACTTACTGTCGTCCCAATTCAACAGATCCTTGTCAATGAATTTGCTCGCCCCCTCCGAATATAACGCCCCAGGATGATAGGAGATAATCTGCAATTCATCCACCTTTGATTTGTCCGCTATTCTACTTAACATGGCCATCCACGCAGCCTTAGACGACCCGTAGGTGTCGCTGCCGGTTGACGGGTACATGTGAATCTGGGCAGTGGATACGTTGAGGAGGTACAACCGATGATCAGTTGCAGTGATACTAGGTCGGAGAGTCTGGTGGACGAATTTCGTCGTCATCAAAAAGTTTCCACCGACGTTGACCTGGAAGGCTCGCATGATTTCATCCTTGTCTAGAAGCAGCGTCTCGGCTCCATTTGGACCGAAAAATGCCGCGTTCAAGACGAGGACGTTGACGAATATGCCTTGGGAGTGAAGGTATTCCCAGAGCGAAGAGATAGACGCGTCGTCACCGATATCCCCCTGCCGAGCAATGAACTCGGTTGCTCCGTTTGTTCCAAATTCCTCTCGCAGTTTTGTAGCTGCTTCGTCCAGGAGGGCACTCCGCCGACCAATGATGATGATTCTGGATGCCGAGGCTTTAGCAAAAGAGCGGGCAATTTCGAAACCTATCCCGCCTCCACCGCCCGTGATGAGAACAGTTCTACCAGCTTGGCTGAGAGCTGTTTGAGAAGGTGAGATAGCGGGGTAGCTTGTACGGTGGTAAGTTGTACCGAGACTTGGGAGAGACATTGCTGTGATATTTTAAAAAGTGGTCGAATTTGGTGAGAGGGTTTTATACGCCATCTATCGACCAACCTACTGCTTACCACCAACCTACTGCTTACCACCAACCTACTGCTTACCTTTGACTGGTGACATATGAGTTTTCGTTCCGAGACCGCTCCGACTAGAATACATTCTCCGAAGGACTCGAGTCAGTCCAATTGCGAGTTGTAATGGCCAGGCGACCGACCCAGTGTTTTCCCGCTCGTGGTGGGATATTTTGCAATTGGAGATGATTATTCAAGCTCAAGTATAATAATCCTGCTTATGTTACACCCTCAACTTCAACTTCTTCCCGTTTCCCCCGGGATATCTTCAAACGGTGATCTTTGTCAACGAGAAAGAGCGTGGGAGTAACCTCCCAAATGCGTCTAAATCAGCGTAATTTGCCTTCTTTTTCTTTTCTTGCGTTCCCGACCTTTTCTTGCGTTCCCGACCCTTTCTCTGCGTTCCCGACCAAAGTGACTTCCTAGACTCCCTAGACCATAGGCCGTTAGACTTCCACCGCGAACAAGTTTGCCACTCAAAGCACAAAGCACACGGGACCGTACCAGGACACCGTTACAGCAGATGAAAGATGTGTTACGCTGAGCCTCAAAGTCGGAGGCCAGCTGGGAAATTTTTTTCAGTATGGACGGATAGTATTACATCATTAATATGCACCGCAAGTTCAAATTCAAAGGCGGAAGTGGAGCACGCGGAGGACTGGCGACGGTCATATATGCAGTTACTTACCAAGCTGAAGGAAGATATAGTCGTTGCTTTTAGGCGTAACCGGAGTCGGCCTAGGGGAGACAAATATGCCCCGGCAGAAGATAGGATCGCGAGGCTACTTCTCAAATATTGCGTTTTTTTAGCTTCACCTAGGAAATGTCGGTATTTTCTTGGTTCTTATCTACAACGCGAGTAATAAAAAGTTTAAAGCGTTCGCATCTTATGAACACGGTTGAACACGAGCATACGATTCATTATACTTAACTAGCTTAACTTTTCGATATCAACCCGTTCCAGAACGTATTTATGGGAGCCGTTACTTACGGTCATTGTGGTAGTATGGCGCACGGTTTGCTGCGACGATATTGATAATTCACCAATTGCGCGGCAGGCTGGGGGCTATCCTAGACTGCTTATGAAATAATTATGCTATGAGCAGCGTATCTCTGGCTCTTCCTAAGCAATGATCCAACGTTGTTGTTACTCAGTGTACTCAGCGATGTGCCTTTCCTGACCAGCGCTTCCTAAAAAAACCCACGTAAATCAAAGCTAACCCATCCAAACGATAAAATTGAAGCAAATCCGAGATATAGCAGCAGCAGGTGAGAACACCGAGAAGAGTTGACCTCGTCCTCGTGATACAAGATAGCTGCAAGCTCAGTATAGAAATGAGCGCGAATCGGGATTTACCTACAGCCATTATTGCTGAACAGTGTGGCGACTGGGACATGGATTCGAGCCATTGTGAGCTCTGCTACAATAGCATGTTCCCCGGGCAGAGAAATCATAAAGCAGCTGTTGATGTTCATTCAAAGGAATTTCCGGAATTTCCGCGTAACGGGATCCCAGTCAACGCAGTGGCTGCTCCCATAGCAGCAGCTCCTCCACTCATGGATCTTCCATCAAGGTTTCCATCAAGTTCTCAATCACGTATCGTCTATCCTGCTCGTAACTACTAGCGAGCTGTTTCTTTACAAACAAATACAAAACAATCAACCCATCAAACCGAGAAAATCGTTGCGAATCAAAGGAACGGCTCGGAGCAACAAAAGATGGAAACCAGCCAGAGCTTGAATAGATAAAATAAAAAAGGCCAAAAATGTGCGGAAGCTTCGTTTTCAGGCCCCAAACTGAAAGGAACGAGTGAGTTTTCATACATATAATAACTCATAACTTTTGAACGGACTTACTTCAACGTAGAGAGGAGAGAAGAGAGGGTTCAATTTCAATGGTGTGGTCTGCTTGGCGCGATCTCGTGTGAAATGTCCTCAATGCAATCGATACAAAAGTCCCGTTTTACTTTGCCATTCAACTCCCTGAGGAATCAGGAGGTCAAAACCAGCGACTCGGATGGCAGCAAGAAGAGTAAAAGATACGAGAGGATACATACACATTGAGAGCTGGAATGGGGCTTGAAATGACTGGCACAATGTATATGAGAAGAGAACCGAGGATAAAGAGTTGCGTCCAGCGAGTCATAGTAACTGTGTAGGGTTTTCAATCAATGAAAGTTGGGAATGCTGAAAGAGTGAAGTGAGTAAGGATGCACGACCGATGACAGTAGCTTTAATACCCATGCACATTCCGAAAAGAGAGACTTGATTGGAACAGCCATGAAGGGCATGGGGGGTTCTCCATCTATATCCGCCTTGATTTTGTCTAAGCAACGGATAGGATAGGATAGGATATGAATTATACTGGGGAGGTCCGATTCCCGAACGACCAGTTTACCATGCTACTACACAATGTAGACTACTTATGTCCTACTACATTTATAGCCATGGAACACATACATCTAACACAGGGGGGCGATAAGGGAAAAAAACAAAACCCATTCTTCCCTGCTTCAATGTACATGATGAATGGAGGGCATTAATGCCCTCACTGGGATTGATATATCCCTTTTCAGACCCCAGCTTACACACGCTCTCCCGTTCAGATGGAGGAAAAATACTAGGGTAAAACCAAGTTTACATTCAGGCGTAACCGCACTGTGGCCTTTTTGGCTCTTGCTAAACTTGGACAGACTGTTTCCTGGTCCCCTCCAGTCCACAGTCCAAAAACCCACGCAATCAGGTAGCGAACCCAACGCACCAGTATTCTCGGAATTTGTGTGCAAGCTAGTTTCTGTAGGACTTTATTTGTTCAGCAGGTCCATTGCATAAACCAATTCCAATACATCAAATGCTAACTTTGCAAATAGATTGATAACTTTTTTGTCTGCCAACAATGAACGAAATAAATCCCATGCATCCTCAAATCTTCTAGAATGTGTTGGAAATTCAGCCAACATCTTGCTTATGAATGTATTACGAACAGAAACAATCTCAGCATTGGCACGGCATTCAAATAACACATGTGGTGGATCCTCAATCTGCACATGACAAAACCTGCATGTTCTCTTGTTACGATCATCCACCCTTGGCCTATTACGCTCATTCCACCGAAGGCGTTCCACTGCCAACTGGTGATTACCCGTTACCAACTGTATTAGGGCTTTCCGGTGTGAGGCTGTAGGGACTCTTAAGTAGTGGCGGAAGGCAATAGCTTTGAATACCATCTTTTTGGCCTTTTTGTCATATTCTTTCCGGTCTTTTAAAGAATCTTGTGTTCGGGGGCACTTCATCATCCCAAAATGCAGTGCAGAGCTCATGGACTCCTCCACCTTTTCTATAATCATACTAATATGTGATGCAGTCACATTCTCAAATGTGGGAACATTCCACACAACTGGTCTAGGCAACTTCTTTTCTAATACATAGCAAGTTTCTGTGAACAAAGAAGTATAGCCAGCTTCTGCCAAACTGAAGCTTTCCCTCCAAGCTTTCCATGCCAAGTGGTTGTGGGGAAGCTGTGCCAAATATTTCATGTTTTTAAGCAAAAGTATAATCCGACTGTACTGAACCGGCCTGATTCCTGTCTCAGTGAAGAGCACATCCAATGAAGAGTGTTTCTGCTGATACAGAACCCGACGCAAAAATTTATGTTGAACATCCTTCAGCAGGCTTGTGAGGGAATCCACTGTATCTGGACTGTATTCAGCACCATTCATCAAGTATGGTTCAACACGGCCTCTATACAGTTCCAATGAGTCCCACACTGCCATATCATTGCCCACAAAGCTTTTAGCATGGAGAATAGCACCTGATGCTCTGGAGGCCTTCTTTGCATATGTTTCATAGTGCTTCTTGAACATATTTCCCTTTGAGGACTGAAAGTGTGCTCCAATATATTTTGTGTCCTTGACCACCTGGAGCTCTCTCCCATGTAAAGTAAACTTAACATTTTTTTCCTTTTCATATTGAGCATTATGAATAATGATGAGACATTTGGGCACTGAGCATTCAAAGCCAGTGCGGCCTGCATAATGTTCAAACTGTCCAAGCTGTGACTGCATATGTATTGGACATGTTGTGACCAATCCTGTGTCATCTGCATGCATCAACAGATTTACCACTGTATCAAACAGTATTACATCAGCTGGATGAATGGTCAACTTAAAATCAGACACGCCAAGATCAAACAACATAGGTGAAGAAGGATTTCCCGTTATGACTCCAAGATTAGAGGAGAAAGGGTCTGAATGTGACCCACACACTTTGACAACATATTCCATTTTACGATACATCATCCTTAACCAGTCAATGATTGGGCCCTTGATACCCATAGATGCCAATTTGATCCATAACATTGGCCGATGTGTAGTAGGGAAGGCATTTCTCCAATCCATATATGCAAAATACAAGGGGCGCTTTTGGGATGCTGCTTTGTCAATTAGGGTCTTAAGGATGAGGGGATTATTTGTTGTACGGTATGTTGGCCGAAACCCATTCTGTGAATCCGGCAGCAGTTTTTTCCGTTCTGCATATATGCGAATGCGCCTATCAATTATGAATGCCAGCAGTTTTGCGCAGGTGCATTCCATGACTATTAATCGGTATCCTGCAGGATCATCTGCTGGTTTCCCTAGTTTTAAAATTCCAATTACCAATGCCAAGAGCCATTTTGAGGGTGCCTTCTTCTTTGTAACACATTCATTGAGAAACTTAGCCAAGACATCATTAGGTATATTCAAGATTATACGGTAAGTGGTTTCATCACACCTGGAGAAGCATCCAGATTGTGTTCATAAGCATGGGCTTTTCCATCTGCCACCTCGTCTTCATCAATGTCTCGGCTAAAGATGCCATCCTCTGTCTCATCCGTATTTTCATCCGGGATTAATGCTTCAAGATCCCGCAAAAAATTCAGATAATGGTGATCCAGTTGAGGGGAGGCTGCCAGCGAGACATTCATTCGGCCCTTGAACTCATTATATAACTGAGTGAGTGAGACTTCAAAGTCCTTAGCCTTTGGATCCACCATGATTTATAAAGGCTCCAAAATTGAGCATTTGATTTGCAGCCTGTCAACAGCTGCAAGTTCCGTTGCTGAAGTTGGCCCACCTTAGACCGCACCCGATGAGAATTATTTACTACATTTCTCTCTGCATTAACAGTCTCATCCAATTCCATTAGATCAGTAGAAACCTTGACTATATTGGCCTCCACTGACTTTTTGTCAAAGACAACTGTTGGCCATGGTGACCCCAGCAGAGGGACGTAGTCATGTGGGACTTCATGCAATGATGTTCCTGCAAGGGCCAGGTCATCTGCTACTTCATTCATAGCATTTCCATTGTGCCCCTTCACCCATAAAAACGGGTGGCAGCAGCACGGAATTTTAGCAGGAGACATATATCTTTCAAAATATCTCCATTTGGTATATTCCATCCCATTGACAGGTACCTAGCTGCCCAGTAGCAGCATGACCGTATAACATATGTGGAATCTGTGTATATGAGAAGGGCCACAGTAGGACTTGTATTAAACAAAATGTGCAAGACCGCATATGCTTCTGCTCGATTATTGGTGATTTGGCCAGGCCCTGGCACCCGCAATGATAGATTCTTCTTTGAATTTATACCATAGCAGATCCCAGCCCCCCCAGTTGCTCTCTCCTCACCATTATCTACACAGGAACCATCTGTATAAACTGAGATTTCGTTTCTTGCTCTTATGGCAGCCCCATAGAAAGCCTGTAGCCAATCCTTAGGAGGACATGCACTATCCAGAGTTTCTTGATATAACTGGTCAATCTTGTATCATGCACTGGGATCTGCAGTAATTGCACTGGCTCTTGTTTGAGTGTACTGCGCAATACCAACTCAGATGAGACTTGTAATATCAGCCAAGAATGATCTGACCAATGTTCTTCACTTGAATTGGCAAAAGACTCCACCTCCAATTGATTCACTATAGACACCAGCCCGGATGACACAATAAAATAATCTACTACTGCCTCTCCATTGTGCTGATGTGATGTGAATGCACCTATTGCAGTACACTCCAAAGATGTACCATTGATAATGCACAAATCCTCCTCAGCACACAGCTGGAGGAGCCTTCGGCCCCGAGCTGTAGCATTCTGATTTTTTGAACAGCGAGGCAAGTGACCAGGGAAGGGGATCTCCGACGCAGTCCTACCATTTATATCTGTTGCAATCACTAATTTTTTTGTTGAGTCTGTCATTGAGCATAGACGGATTGTCTCAAAAAGTTTTTCCTCTGGGTCAACATCTGTGAACCCAGCAAACCAAGAACCTGCGGGCAAAATGTAAGCTACTATCAGTCATATCCGCCCCAAGTCTAATACCAGAATGTCCGGAGACGATAATGGCGACTTTGACACCGCAATGTCCTTTTTAATGAACGCGCACACTCCGCCGTGTTGGTGAAGCCATGGCTCCACACTTTTCCGCGAGGAAGCGAAAAAATTATATCCCTCTAATTTTTGAAGAGAATCTTCCTCTTCTGGACACAAGTGCAATTCCTGAAACAGCACCATATCATTTTTAACTAGTATATTTGTAAATTCCAAGTCGAGCAATTTCACAGCAAGGTCTCCATGGACATTCCATGACAATATGTTGAAGAGCGCCTGCTCCGGCAATGCCATTGCAGTATCAGCATATGCATCAGGACCATTACTGCTACCAGTTACATTCTCTACATGCTCGACTCTCTCTAAAAATGTTTACGGAGTGTTATGGACTCATACATAGCTAAGGTAGATGAGGGGAAGACCTTCTCCCATTGATTACTAAACGCCTCCGCATCCTCTTTCGAAGCAAAGTGGATGTTAATAACTCCGGGCCGTGACGCACTCTTTTTCATATCTGGACAGCAAGAGGGCTGACAATGGGCTGAAATGACTGCGGATGTAGGAAAACGGCTGGTCAACAAAAATTTTCGGGAAGACACCAATGGACACTGTAGGCTGACGGCTGTCCCCAGGGAGGACATTATCTCCCGGTCGAGCAGCCGATGTTGATCGCATAGAGTGCGGTGCCGGGGGGAGCATGGAAGGCATGGGAGGAGGGAGGGAGTGCTGTTGATGGGACACCGGCGGGGACCGATGTCGATGATACTCCTCTGGCCCATCCGTACGTCGATACTTGGAGGCGTGGGCACTGTATCCTGTTTCGTGGGGTCGTTTGAAAGCAGTGGAAGTGCGGCCTTGTTGTGGAGGTGGTGGCGGCAGGACATCGCTTCTAAAACGATCCTCGGGATGTGGGAGAGCCGCAGTGAGCGCTTGAGGCAGTATCCCGCCAGATGTCGCCCGACATGTTGCAGCATGAGATCGAAGCCTGCCGTAGCTTGCGAAACCTTGGCTGTCAAACCCTGCACCCGTCTCTCAAGCCCTCTATGCTTGCATCCAGCCCCTGCACCTCCCCCTTCAGCTGCTCATTCTCCCTCCAACATCTGCCATCACTGAGTCCGATCCGTCATCATTATCTCGTTCTGCTTCGCGCCGAAGCTCGGTCAGTTCGTTCGTGATACGCGCCTGGACCTGCGTGGCCTGGTCAAGCACATAAGCTCGAAGCTCCGCATCAAGTGTTGTCAGCTGAGATCTTTTTGCCCGAGTCTCAATAGAGACCTTGAGCGACTGGACCCTTTCCCCCAACCAATCGTGTTGACTCTTGATGCGGCGGTCGAGCCCATCCACTTCCTTCGTAAGCAGCTCCATCCCGCCCGACGCTCCTTTGATATCCATTGCCATAGCGTCGATATCATCCTGTATTGTCTTCAGCGCGCCTGTCGGGTCACAATCGCCCTGTTTCGACTTTTTCAACGCCTCTACCTCTGAACACAGGTCCCCTAGGACCTTCATAGCCTTCTCTCGGGCGTCCGTGCTTGGATCTTCGGCAAGGAGGGCCGCCTGCAGTCCACTGATACTAACCGTAAACCAAGCAACTCGCTCTTCCATCCCTTGGCCTGCTCCTTGAGCGACTGTTCTACTTCCAACAGGCGCGCTCCAATGCGCCTATCATTCTTCACGAGGTAACCGTGAGCTTTTGTGGTTCCGGCGAGGATGCCGATGGCCTTATCGACCTCAGAGGACTCAGTTGAAAGGGAGGAGGAGGAGGGAGAGGCCACCAGGTTGGTGGAGCGAGCTGAACGAGAACCACGTAGCAGCGTATTCCCGCTGTCAGTGTCATCTGTCCCGTCAGGATCACCTGTCCTGTCACCGTTTTCAATGGAATCCCTGCGATCTCCGATACTGAATGAGCCGAGGGCCCCAGCAGGTCGATCCTGATTGTCACTAAGTTGCGGGGCTGGCTTAGCTGGTGTTTTTCCTGGACTTCCGGAAGGCGACAAGGCAGGCATGATGAGAGCAGGAAGCTGAGAACCGTCCAGAGAAATTTTTTGTTTTTTTTTTTAGTTGTTTTTAGGAGGTGTAACCAGAGTCGGCCTAAGGGAGACAATTGATTTCGTAGGCTAGAACCCTCTCCAAGTATAGGATGTACAATAGTAGCTCCATGACAATAGCTGAGATGGCAGATAATCAGACTGAACATTCCAAGGAGACCTGAGTGTCGCCTTCGGCTATGCTGGTCGACCGTGGTATATTTAGACTAAATATGCAGGACCCCCAGCGTACCCTCTTGAATTTAGAATACGCTCACCAAAGTTGCACCTTACCCGGCCACACCTCTCGGACAACACCGTGTACCCTCCGGCAACCTCTTAAATCTTTAACATGCCATTGAACCAGAGCTCCTCTGGATCCCACAGCTCGTCCACCAGGAACAGAAAAATTGGTGATGAAATCGATTTAACTGAAAACATTTGGCAGTCGTTGTAAATAGAAGAAGTCACGCGACGCTGGAGGGGATTTTCAAAAGGGCGTGAGGACTTTACGGGGTTCACTCAAGAAGGTTACACCCTCAACTTCAACTTCTTCCCGTTTCCCCCAGGATATCTTCAAACGGTGTTCTTTGTCAACGAGAAAGAGCGTGGGAGTAACCTCCCAAATGCGTCTAAATCAGCGTAATTTGCCTTCTTTATCTTTTCTTGCGTTCCCGACCCTTTTCCTGCGTTCCCGACCAAAGTGACTTCCTAGACTCCCTAGACCATAGGCCGTTAGACTTCCACCGCGAACAAGTTTGCCACTCAAAGCACAAAGCACACGGGACCGTACCAGGACACCGTTACAGCAGATGAAAGATGTGTTACGCTGAGCCTTAAAGTCGGAGGCCAGCTGGGAAATTTTTTTCAGTATGGACGGATAGTATTACATCATTAATATGCACCACAAGTTCAAATTCAAAGGCGGAAGTGGAGCACGCGGAGGACTGGCGACGGTCATATATGCAGTTACTTACCAAGCTGAAGGAAGATATAGTTGTTGCTTTTAGGTGTAACCGGAGTTGGCCTAGGGGAGACAAATATGCCCCGGCAGAAGATAGGATCGCAAGGCTACTTCTCAAATATTGCGTTTTTTTAGCTTCACTTAGGAAATGTAGGTATTTTCTTGGTTCTTATCTACAACGCGACTAATAAAAAGTTTAAAGCGTTCGCATCTCATGAACACGGTTGAACACGAGCATACGATTCATTATACTTAACTAGCTTAACTTTTCGATATCAACCCATTTCAGAACGTATTTATGGGAGCCGTTACTTACGGTCATTGTGGTATGGCGCACGGTTTGCTGTGACGATATTGATAATTCACCTGTGGTTAAAGGGCATCGCACCGACCATGATGATGGTCAGAGTCGATTTGGAACATAGTATCGAAAAGATCTCGAAACGTGCCAGTCTCGATGGAAGCTTTTCAGATCTTGAGACACGGCCGTTATCACCTGGCGGAAATGATCAGCGAGTGAGGTCCTTCGAGCCACCTTCGCTAAAATGGCCACGAGTCAACCCCCTGACGAAATTTGTGTAAACGTCCTTTTTGGGAAGGTGATTTGTAATATTAGATAATCTTACAAATCAACAAGCGGTCCTTTTTGGACCGGCGCAGCCGGTCCCTGTTCGAGTTTGAGGCCGCATTTTAAACATGCCTGAAACATGCTTTGGTACTGTTAAATATGGTTGCAGAAGATATGTAAAATATCCCCCCTGCCTTTTTCATTGTGTTTTTTATACTGTTTCATCCGGAAAAGCACTCCTAGCCCAGGCAGCACAAGGTAATTCAGATCAATCCCAAGCTATGGTGGACACCCAGGTATCCTAAGTATTCTAGGTACCATAGGATTTTGTATAAATCCTATGTTACTCTGGAACATTTCAATGTACCCTGGGAACACCTAGGAAAGTCTGAAGAAGCCTGGGAACAGAACCATATGGCAATTAGTACTTTGAAGAGTAAGAGTATCATCAGCTTATATATAGATATTATACTCCAAAGAATCACTGGGCAGCATTCAGAGGCCCAGATCAGAGGATTCACAAAAAAATAAGACAAAACTCTAAACAAGTAGTATTAAAGTATTCAGATACAAACCTAGTACAAGGTTGAATACACACCATGAATTGCGGCGGATCCTTCATATCAGACAGATTCCACTGCAACAGCCTGCCTTTCCAACTCTGATTCATTGGGGGTAGAACATACAACTGAGACGCTCAGGTACTCGAGCTCATAATAGTATCCCATCAGAAGAACCCCATTCCGAAATGCTTCACAGCCTCTCTTTTGTTCCTATTCCTCCTAAGAAAGATGGTGTTGCTTCCGGTGGGGCATGCAGCGCAAGTTCATCAAGGGTGAGAACCTGGCCTCCGGCAGCAAGGATACATGCCTTGGCAGATTGGGTGAAGCGGAGAGTGGCAATTGTTAACTAGAAAGAAGGAACACATAAGTTACAAGGGCAAGCTTCAAGTACATTGACTGACTTTGGGAATATTGGTGGAAGGAATCCTGATATCATCGATAACCGTTCCAACTGCGGATAATAATTTTGCTCTCCTGGTCAGCCTGATTGTCAATGTCGCTGACAATATGCAATAGGAGACGAGGAGGGTTGATCTTGGAGAGGAACAGATGGCGAAGGATGACTTTGTTAAAGCTCAAATCCGTCCGGCAAACCAAGAAGAAATAGAGCTAAAAATGTATGAGGAGAGATTAAAACTGTATAAAATCACTGGTTGCACCTTGACAAGGAGGAGCAAGTACGAGTCCTCACTCTTGGGTGCGGTACAGTGTCCCTTCTTGACATGGTGAATACTGTACAAAAAGGCTGTAAGCATTTGTCTCTCCAGGTAGAGTCTAGTGTCTAAGACCTGACATACAAAGGTCGGTGATGAGAGACCGCTGATTTCCGAGGTGAGGGAGACGTTGGTCACGGAGGAATAGGGCTTAGATTTTCTTTCGGTGGCGAGAGCGGGGCAACGTATAAATCTGCTGGAGGGGAGGCTGAGGCCGTATAGGCGGCGAAGCGGAATCGTCACGAGACAAGGGATGGACGGTGAGATAAGTCGGACTCTTCTGGATGAGACAGAAATCCACAACCATCTCATCCCTTTTTTCATCACTAC